>VDMD01000080.1:0-111949 GCA_007026445.1 Schizophyllum amplum | reverse complement strand
TCTGCCATCATGTTCACGACTTCCTCGGGACTTTCCTCGAACGTACCCCTCAACATCGACATACGCATTGCATAACCGCCACGGTAGCGGTATGCAAACACGCTATTGCCCTCGAGGAGAAGCCGAAATTTGGCTCTCCGCGTCGCGCGAACTTCGATCATACAGCCCGGTCCACGGCTGTTGGACTCTCTGGCTCACGGATGGCGCGCATTTGGCGTCAAAACCTGCTTTCCCTTGCCTTACTTGCTGGAACATGAAGCGAATGAGGTGCGTCGCGCGCTCACTTGAACACGAACCGATCGTCTGACGCCGCACCAGTCGCCGCGCACACCACGGCGTCGGACGGGCCACGATCCAGCATCTGCCATGCTTTCCCATGCGGATACCGTCTCGCGCAGTCAGCCAAAGACGTAGGGCGACCTCGGACCCTTCTCCAAGCGTTGATGCCGACCACAACCAGACCTTCCCCCATACCGCGCCGCCTAGCCCGTCGTCACCAATGACCACGGCCCATTGCACTCATACTCGATCACTATACTCTATTCCCATCTCCCGCATGGTTTCGCGAGAGAGGGGAGTGGACTTGTGGACGCGGGCGGACGCGTCGTGCACGCCGTAGTAGACGATCATCACTTCGAAGGGTGCGTGTTCCCACTTCCCAGATAACTTGCCTGATACTGAGAGACTTTACTTGCTTTAGGCACGCAAGCGCAAATCATCACGCTGTCCGGAACCGCAACTCGCCATACTCAGGAATACGAGGCTCGGAGACGGCATCCCGGAGGATGTTGCCGGTGCGTGCGTCGAACTTGTCCTTCTATCGCTACCTTTCTGATTGCGCTGGACAGCACGGCATCATGACCCTCTACTCCAAGCCACCGCGAGGCCACCGAGTTTGCGCTCAACCTGCAAGCTTTCCTGTGCACCACACGTTCGCTGTTCGAACCCCCCGCCCATCAAACGTGTTCGCTAAATTCAACATCGCGGTCCACCACCCTCTCACCTGGATACAACGACAGCCAATGGTCCTCTTCTACTCCCCCTGTGATTAGGGATACCTCCGCGAACGCTCTTCGACAATTATGTCGGCTTCTTGCTGGTGTACGTCAAAATTTTCGGTCTGCTCGTTTCTCTTTCCCTCCCTCCTATCTTAGATCCCCCCTATACATTCTCCCCTTCTCTGCTTACTGACGCTCTTTGCTGCTCCGACGATCCTGGGGAATGCAGAACTCTGCGTCCACGAAGTTCCGCGCGGTCAATGTGCAGTTTTTCCCACGCCTTCGACCGCCTTGCCCATCAATTTGGCCTCGAGCCACTCACGCCACCGGTTCGTCAACAACATCATCCGGATGCCTCGGTGTTTCTTCAAAATAGCCTGTTGAATATTCGCTCAATCCTCGGCTTTCGGGTCCTTGACGTCAATTCCGCGACAATGCCGGATACCTTCGCCACTGAACGCCCTCCGCGCGACCGACACACCAATGCGACGTCGACGCCCTCTCCTCTCTCAAGGCGCCATGCGCAGTCTCTGATACTTATTACGTTGACTACTGCTGATACGCAGGCAGTCATGTCTGCCGGGCGACGGCCATGTACAAGCTCGAACTGAGGCTGCAAGAGCAGCCCCTGAGCTCGATGTACTTATTTATTAGCCCGAAATATAGTGTGCAAGTCTCCCCAAAATCTGCTCGATCCTCGGCTTCACCTCATGTGTCCTAGACACTGCTACATGTGCAGTCTAACTTGCAAGTAAGTCGGATGGAGGTTCATTTCGGCAAACGCCGGCACGGACAAGTCAACTTCAACCATGTGACCCAAGGGCGTGATCGAAAGGCTGGATCGCGGCTTCCCCTTTTCTCTTCGTCTCGCTCTTCATCTGACGTCGAAGCACTGCTGTGTACTCTCTGCCTACAGTGCTGGTGTACTGGCGGTGGCGCTGGTCCAGCATGTGGCACGTGATTGATTGTTTCACGTGGCAGCGCCACAAACTCCATCAACATTGATGACACTGACCGTCCGGAATTCGCCGAGCGGCTGTTGTTCTCCACGATGAACCCAGAACCAGGAGAGTCAGAATCGTGTCTCATTGTCTATATTTCTCCCAGAAACCTCGACATGTACTTGCCGCTGCACCAGACCAGACCGTATCATCATAACTAGTATTGACGTCGTGCGTGTGTCTGGCGCGCGTCTTTGTTAGGACCGTAGCCATTGTGCAGGACCGCCTCCGGCTGGCTACAATCGCGAGCTATATATATTGGTGAGTGTTTGTGCTCCCTGACTTGTGCTTACGCTAGTAGCCACTCTGCCACTGAACGCCTCACATTGACCCCAATCATGATGGCCGACAAGGAGAATCGAGAGCCCCCTGCAGCAAATCCCTCCGCTCGCTTGCCCAAAGCGAGAGCTACGTTGAACCATTCCAGACACGGGGAAGCGCATCTCTGCAGCAAGGAAACTTATGAACAGCGCTGCAATCTCGCTCACGACCCTCATGCGGCGAGTGGCGCCAGCAAATATCCTCAGCATGTTCAGCAAGCCTTAAACGGAGACGCATCGACGAGTCGCGATCAAACGCGCCCACAAAGGCCTCCACGCTTTATGCATGATCTGCCGCCTCATCTTGCAACTGCCCAGAGATCCTTGTGGCAGACAGCCTTGAACGGGACGCACCCAAGAATCGCGATCGACCGCGCGCGCAAAAAGCTCCACGCTTCATGCATGCCCTTTCGCCTCAGTTTTGCGATCTCCCTACCAGATAAGCCTCGAGAGAGGAAGATCAACACGCCGCTGCAAGTGAACCCGCCTGTCACGACAGACACAATCTCCTCTTCGCTGGTTTTGTCTCCGTCGCCGCTGCCCTCTGTCGCGCGCTCGCGACCCTCCTCGCCGGCTAGTGAACGCTTCCTCGTCTTCGCGTTTACCTATCGCGAATCTCCTCCAAATACCCATCCCCTGCCATCGTACCGCACCCTCCTCCTCCAGCTGTCGATGCATCCACCCTCGTCAATCATCACGTCGCGCATAGGCTTGATTGGTCGCGCCAGTGGATCGTGTACGATCAACGCGTCCTGTACGACTCGCCACCGCTTTCGCTGAGCTGCTCACTCACGCCGATCTCACCTACAGTGTCTGCAAACAGCTTGGCGAATTCTGGCGCGCGTTTTACGAGCGTAACGAGGCCATCGCGGTGACGCTGTAGCTGAGAGTCCGACGGAGGACGCGACGGCCACGTCACCATGGATAACCTCGCGGAGTGGGTGGCGGCGCGCGCGGGGTTTATGAACCGGGAGATATCGGTGCGCTGCCGATCTCAGAAGGAAATTCTACGATGTGCTGGGCCTATCTGTGCGTCAACGCCTCGGGGTCCTCGAAATTACCCAGACGGCTCGACTCCATACGGACTACTTTTCCTGTCGGCTCTTTCAGCTGGCTCTTCGGCAAGTAGTCTCTTTGTTCTTTCATCAATCGTGCGTCTAACCGATCGTGTCCTTCAGCTCACTCCTTATCTGACTACGCTCAGCCGCGTGCGACCCCGCGACGACGAGAGCGGACGCGTCGGAATTCTTCCCCTCGCCATATATCGCTTCCTAGCGCTCAGACATGCCTGCAGTCCTCCCGCGCACAGATGCGAGTGCCCATGTCGGGCCTGATTCGTGATCCAGTGACTATAGGTGGAATGCTCGCTCAGCATTTGGTTGGTTGATCTCGTGCTCACTCCGCATCGAGGAGCTGATCCACTCATCGCAGCCGACTCTTTCCAAACCCATCTCCTCCAGGCGTGTCTCACTACGGCCGGCGCGAGGCGGCGAGAGAGGATCATGCGGAGCACGTCGTTTGCGCCGTAGACCATGTCCTGGAGAGATTGAATTGGGACTCGCTGAGTGCGTGCAGGCGCTCATGCGTACGTGTACGCGCTGCCCTTCAAGTGGACGTCAGTGGCAGTGATGAGCAAGTGGCTCACATCAGGCGAATCTAACATGGACGTCATTTCATAGTACAAACGGACGCGGACTTAGGACACGTATCGAATAAAATACCCCTTAAATACCACATTGGTAGCCTAGTCCATGACACTGTTGACCCCATACCCAAGGAACGAAAAGTGATTCGGTTCGTCCAACTACCAGGTAATATCGCCGCCCGTGAAGATATCGTTCTGCGCACCTACGCAACACGAGATTATGATTAGCACCTCTTTTCGAAGTTCGTGAAGTCGACTTACCCGGCTCGAACCCGCTCCTCTCGTTGTATCCCGGCGAAACTCCAGAGTTGGCCGGCACGACAACGTTGTTGATGCTAGGATCCTGGCCCCAAACGACCATTGCTTCGGGCCTGGATGCAGCTACGTCAAAGAGGGTCAGCAAAACTGCACGGACTACGACCAATCAGAAGTATGAACTCACGCCGGAACTGAAGTCTCGTATGGTGCAGCGTCTTCGCCACAGTAGACGGGCGGCTGCGGCGCACCGAGCTGCTTAGTACCTGTGGCGTTGGTGACGCGACACTTGAAGCCATCCATGTACTCGTTCGGAGTGCCGCATCTATGACAGTATGAGTACAGTCAAGAGAAGGAGCGACATAGTGTGAGGGGTCATGGTGCGAGTAGTTGAAAGAAGAGTAATTGACGACGTACCCGTTCGGCACCCAGAGCCACTGAGCACGATACGTCAGCATATTTGGGGTGAATAGAAGGTCAAGCAACGTACGGCGCAGATGCAGACGTCGTTCGGGCACGGGCGGCATGTCTGCCGGAATTTCGTACTGTACCCTCACGGTAGAGCCAAGGCGTGCTGCAGACTCGTGTGAGTTGTCGACCTCGACGAGGATGGAAGGAGGTGTACTTCGGAAGCACCGAGAAGACGACGAGGTTGTCGAAGGTGACGTCGTGGATGTCGTTCTACCGTACTGTAGTGAGTGCGCGAACACGTTGAGCACAAATTAGTGGGCTTACGACGTAGGAGATCGCAAGCGCCGTACCAGCCGCCATTGACTCTAGACTCGCTCATTAGTTGGATGGGCGAAGTTTGTTCGTAGGAGACACACTGTTCTGCGCGTGCAGGTTGGGGTTCGTGAGACAGTTAGGGTCATTCTGCACCGTGATCTATCAGCGACAGCGAGTCCGAAATCGGAGGATGCGTACCCAGTCATCGGGTAGTCGACAGTGCTGCCGTCAATGTACTTGGTCGCGTATTGTCCACCGAAGCTGAAGGTGGTACATCCGCGGTTGGTAGCGAGCTCGATGTCAATTACGCCGCCAGCCGGTCTGCATTTTTACGCGTGAGTACTCGCAGAAATTTCACGATATGCATGACGTACAGATCAGCGATTTCTCCCTCGGGAGGAGGGTCATTGAGACACTGGGCTGCGTGAGCATAATACCGAGGACGGCGTTCCCTCGCACACGCACGTTCTGAGCCTGGTTAACTGGGCCCGGGCAAAGGATGAGCTCATGTTACTCTCGACGGAGTCTGACTCACACATGAAGTTCTCCAAGTTCTGGTCGTAAATGGGCTTGACTTCGTTGTTGGAGTTTGGCTCGTCGTAATCCGCGCCACCCTGATGAGTTTGAGTAAGGGTAGACAGGTATGAAGCGACCGATAGCTCACATTTCTGCAGTACATGCCCTTCACGAACGAGCCCACGTGAGCGCGCGCAATGGCTGCCAATGCAGCGACGACGATTAAGGAGCGCATGGCTGGAAATGAGGGTGAGGAAAGATAGCGTAGAGGCTGAGGCAGCAGTCCGAGATGGTATAGGGGAGATCACTGCTCGCATACCTTATATAAGACTGAGCAGCGCGCTTGTTGAACAAGCAAGTTGCGCGCGGTTATGATACGCGTTTCGCCAATCATCTCGCCTCCCAACTATAACGTGCCTTCCGTTGTCAGACCATTGACAGCACGGCGGGAAGCGCCCTAGTGTGCATCAGTATACATTCCAAGCGGCCGCGACTGACTTGGGGACAACGGAATGAGCTGTTAGCGCACCTCGTAGCGTGATCGGGACACGGTTCATAGCGCGAGGCGCCGCCGGCCGGTACAGATTAGACCAGTATAGCATCCATGATAGTAGTCTTTTACATTCAGTGAAAATCTAGCAGCTGAATGCGACTTCCGGTATGCGCTATGCGAAAGATACGTGAGCGTACTACACCCGTATTCAATACGGACGAACCTCCCCACGACCAGTTCCAACGCGCGCGCGCGCGCGGCTGATCTGTGTATCTTCGGCGGGGAATTCTCGAGTGTCAGAAGTCAAACACGAAGCGGCGCTCCGTCGTATAAGGCAAATCTGAGAAGGTTGCGAGCGGCGAGCCTAACGCAACTTCCATTGGACGGAGATCCTGATAAATAATCAGCATAAGTATGCTGGATATATGAGGAAAAGCCGACGAGAGCGTCACTTCCGGCGAGAGATCGTCTGAGCCTTCGCTCTGCGAACTTGGCTGAAAGGCGGAGAGTAGAGAGAGGACGGAAGGCAAGTACTCAATTCAGGCTCGCCTTTTATACAGAACTTGAGAAGCATGACGTGTGTTTGCCACGAGCATGACTCGCAGGCCACTGCGCGGGCCAAGCAGTCAATACGATTGTGAACAAAGCCTTCAGCGCTTCAGCGCTTCAGCCACTACGATTGCGAACAAAGCCTTGACAAAGCCTTCCCAAATGGGAAGGCCACGCGTCCAGGACGTCACAGGTGTGACTTCACTCACACTTCACTGCCATTCAGACGGTCAGCGGCCCCGAGCGCGGAATTTGATATTCTATACTTCACATCTCGCACTCATCTGCCATCTCGTCGCCCGATGCTTGATTCGCAGGAGCTCAGGCTTGAGGTCTTCAGATGTCTATGGATCACCCAAGTGCGTCCGCTCAGACTTGTTTGCAAGGCATGGTATCCGGAGGCGGATCAAGCGATGTGGGAATTGATAGAAACGCTCCCGCCGCTGCTGAGGTTCTTGCCTGAAGATGCTTGGGAGGAGGATGTCGTACGTTATATTGTTCTATCCGCCGATGTCGTGACTCACGAATTGTAGGGCTCGCGCCGTCTTGGACGGGGCAAAGTCTACACGTGGCCTAAAAACTTTGTGCGGTGCACTCTTACTTATATTTATGGGGCTGACCTCAATTGATTTTTTACAGAACATTATACGCCCTCTCCAACCCGAGGACTGGTCCGAGACTATGATGCGCGCACGTTATGTTAAATCCTACCGGATTCATCAGGCCTTATCCAACTGCACTGACGCCACACTCGAAGCCATAGTCGCTTGTCCACCTCCTCGAATTCCCCTTCTGACAGGAGCCCACTCAGTGACGCTCGAACCACCCTCGTCTCAGCTTGCGCTATACGGAAAGCTGCTACATCTCTTGATCCCGCACCAATACATCACCGCCATGAACTGTGTGGCGGTCGAGGAGTTCGTCCCAGACCTGGACTCCTTCATCCCTCGCTTCCAAAATCTCGAGTCGCTCACACTGCATGTCGCTGCAGGACGGCACGCGCGGGAGGACTCATACCCCGTGACGACACGCGATGCGAGTCAACGCTATGACATCCGCTTTGTCAAGGCGCTTGAGCGCTGTTCTAAACTCCAGCATCTCGATCTTACCTTACATGCGCGGGTGACCATACACATGTTGCGCACACTGTCCGAAAATTCCACACTACGGTCGCTGACGCTGCGTTATGGCGGCCAAGACGTGCACCAGTTCGAGCAGGCTCTCTCCGCAGCCTACTCATTTCCTGCGTTTCCCTCCGTGCGACGGCTTGAGATTAAGGGACTTTCGCTCAGAGCCGCTTCCCGTCTTTTCACTTCGCGGACACTCACGCCGCTGGAAGATATATATGTCATTGACGATCGCCATGACGTGTATATCGACGAAGACGAGGAGCGATCCAGTCCAGCGAAAGACGCGTTGCTCAATACGTTGCGCCTCATAGGCTCTCACCTTGAGCCATATCACTCCCTCCGCGTTCTTTACATTCAAGGCCCCTCGTACCACGAATTTTCCCTCACGCTGGGCGATCTCCGCCCCCTCGCTGCATTCCACAATATGCGCGAGATCACCATCGCGATCGAGCACGCCCACCGTGCTGGTCGATGCGGACTGCGACCAGATGGCCGACTGGTGGCCAAACTTGGAGGTGTTCGCGCTCAGCTATGAGTGTCGGGAGGGCGATACGAGGTGTACGCTGCGTGGCCTTGTGGCTTTGGCGAGTCGTTGCCCGCGCCTCGCAGTGCTCCAATTACCGCTCGACGCGATGTCTATTCCGGACATCCAAACGGAACCCGGTCGTGCGCCCCCGCCGTATACGAGCTTGAAGGAGCTCCGTATTGGCAACGCGCTGAGGGCAGACACGGAGGCTCTTGTGCAATTCATAAAGACCATCTTCCCGAATTTGCGCCACCTAGAATACGCCTCGTAGCGCGAGCATGGAGATCTCGATCGGAGGATGCGAGAGTAGAACAGGGTTGCCGAAGTGGCGACGATACTCAGGCAGCGAAGTCATGTATGACTTTGAGCGTCTCTAGAGCAGTGTGCTGTACGGTCTGTATATACATGCGGCACTCCATTAAATACCCCAACATGTCAAGGACTTCCTCAATCTGGATGGCCCGCATGCCCGCATGCCGCCACTCGCAGTCATGCGGCATGAATCGGTAGCGCCCGCCCACTGGTCGGCCGTGTGGCTCCGGGCTGTGGGTAAAACCACTCCGGCCATAGCACGTCGAGTGAGTTCGCAGGGTAGTACGAGCCGCGGATAGGGTCGTCCCCAGCACATGACGGGAGGTTCTCGAGTGATTGATTGGCGGGGGGTGCGGGTACTTTGGTGAGGTGTGATTTGAAGATGGGAGGAACAGTATAGGGACGACAGTCCAAAGCCGCCCACGGAAGCCGGACCGGTTGCTCGAGCGGTGGCCAAGGGAGGGCGCGCATGTCTTGACCCTCTACTTACAAGCCCTTGGTAATCCTGTGCGTCTCTTCGTTAGCCTGCATCCGTCCGGTGTAGATCCTATTTACGCACCTCGTACGAATGCCATAAATCGATGTAGAGATCCCCCGCGTTACGCACATGCACGTCGAGCCGGTATGCGCACCCCCTTCGCAGGCGCTCCATTGAGTGCTGATATGATGTGCTCTACGCACGCAGCGCGCTGGTGAGGGGGGTGCACAGCTGCCGCGCGCGGTCGATCTGGTGCATCTTCGCCGTACGCTTTGGCGGGCAGCGGTGATGCGCCCGGATGGGGGAAGCCGCGTCGATGAGCGCCTTCGCGGGGGCGAGCTCGGGCGCTCCCTAGTGTTGCTGGCCCAGTCCGATTTAAGGTCAAGGTCGTTGGAGTCCTCGACGTAGAAGTGAAAGGAGGGGAGGTGAAGGGTGCTGAGGAATGATAATGAAGATGAGGGTGCAGACCCGCGCGCCGCCAAAGCAAGTAACGAGCCGTTCAATATTCGCCGAGCGGCTGTTGTTCTCCACAATGGACCCAGGACCAAGAGCGCCAAGGTTGGGTCCCTTTGACCTATACGTCCATAGTATCCTTGAAATTTACCTGTAGGCATCGTCTCAGCAAACCATGTCGTTGTAGCTAGCACTATCGATCGTCGGGTGCATGATTTACTTACTGCGTTCTCCAATCAGGGTAAAATAATGCAGACAGAACATCCAAGCGCCATAGAGCTTTTCAACATGCATGTTTTTGCTTAGCCTTGGACGATGTTGTGAGCGCATGCGTCGATGACCTTCTCGCCTGAACGCAGAGCGCCAGCCAGGCGCCAGCCAAGCAGCGCGAACAAAGCATTCCCGAACGGGAAGGCCCCACGTCATCGAGTCGCACCGTGACGGCGTGACATTAGTTTAATCCTCAAGTCAAGTTGATTCCAACTTCCAAGTGCACGCAGTCGGCGCGAGCTCTGATTTTCTGTCCTCGACTGTACATGCTTCGCGCACAACTCTCGGACCGCACGATGCTTGACATATCGGAAATGAGACTCCAGGTCTTCAGATGTCTGCGCATGACCGATGTGCGTTCCCTCAAACTCGTTTGCAAGACATGGTACCCGGAGGCGGACCAGTTGATATGGGAAGGGATTGAAACGCTCCCGCCTCTGCTCAGGCTCTTGCCTGAAGATGCATGGGAGGAGGGAACGGTGTGTCCCTCGGCCCACTCGTAAAAGTCGAAGCTGACAAAAACGTAGGGCTCACAGTATTCCGGACGCGGCAAGGTGGGCCGTACTTGGCCCGAGAACTTCGTGAGGCTTATTCGTATAGCTATCAATATCTTCTGACTGACATTTCACAGAACATCACACGCCCCCTTCGTCCGGAGGACTGGTCTGAAGTGATCAGGCACGCGCTTCATCTGAAATTCTATCGCATGGACAAGATGTTATCCACCTGCACTGATGCCGCACTCGAAGCCATAATCGCTTGTCCACCTCCTCAATTTCCCTTTTTAACAGGCGTCCGCTCACTAAGGCTCTTTCCGTCCCCCAAACAGCTCGCGCTCTATGGGAAGCTGCTGCATCTCCTCATCCCGCACCAGTACATCACATCCTTGATCTGTGTAGCGGTCGAGCAGTTCATGCCAGATGCGGACGACTTCATATCTCGGTTCCAACGACTCAGTTCACTCAGTCTGCATGTCGATCAGGGACGATACGCGCACGAAGATCCATATCCCTTAACAACGTGGTATTACGCTGCTTTCGACCCGAGCTACGACGAGGGTAAGCGCTATGACATCCGCTTTGTCAAGGCGCTTGAGCATTGTTCGGAGCTCCAACACCTCGACCTCACCCTCCACGTGGAGGCTACCATATACATGCTGCGTACTCTTTCCGAGAACTCTACACTGCAGTCGCTGACGCTGCACTATGGCCGCAAGGACATGCACCAGTTCGAGAACGATCTCTCCGCAGCGTATACATTTCCACCTTTCCCTTCTCTACGCTGCCTGGAAATTGAGGGTCTTCCGCTTGGAGGCGCCGCTCGCATTCTGCCCTCCCAAGAGCCAACGCCGCTGGAAGAAATACGCCTCATCGACTATATGTGCAACGCACCGTCCGAAGATTACGGGCGATTCGGTCCTCTAAAAGGCGTGCTGCTCGCCACATTGGACCTTATATGCTCCCTGCTTGAGCCCTATCACTCTCTCTGCGTTCTTCACATCGAAGTGCCCTCGTATGGCAATTTCACCCTCACGCTGGGAGATATTCGCCCGCTCTCCGCATTTCCTCATATGCGCGAGATCACCATCATAACTCAGCACAAAACCGCGCTCGTTGATGCAGACTGCGAGCAAATGGCCAAGTGGTGGCCAAGCTTGGAAGTCTTCAGGCTCGGCTGTGAGTGTCCCACGGGCGATCCGGAGTGTACTCTGCATGGACTTTTGGCTCTGGCGAGCCGCTGTCCGCGCCTCGCACGGCTCGAATTACCGCTCGACGCGAGGTCTATTCCAGACTTCCTGCCGGGCCCTGGTCGCGCGCCATCGCCATACGCCAGTCTGACGTACCTGAACGTTGGCGACGCGCCGATTGCAGACGCGAAGCATGTCGCGCGATTCATGAAGAGCACATTCCCGAAATTGCGCCTCGTGGGTTATAGCTCCTACCGGCTACACGATGATGTCGGCCAGAGGGTGCGAAAGTGGCATAGGGTCGTCGATGAATTGACGGGCTGAAGCCTGAAGCCTGAGGCCTCCTGATATCCAGCCGTGCCCCGGCGGTCGCGCGCCACCCCCGTACAGCAGCCTAACGCACCTGGACGTTGGCGACGCGCCGATTGCAGACACGGAGACCGTCGCGCGATTTCTGAAGACCACCTTCCCGAATTTGCGCTACTAAATCATGTTTTTAGCGCGAGCATGGAGATCTCGGCCGCAGGATGCGAGAGTGGCATAGGGTTGCCGAGGGGTGGGTGACGCCAGAGGATCTCAGCACCCACAACTTGATTGTCGAAGCCACCGATGAACTCCGAGCATCTCTAGAGCAATGTATTCTGACCCTTCATGTAAACGTGTGAACGTCATGCATTCATGACCTTCCCTTGACCAGGCCGCGCCGTCTCCGACATCCCAAGCTGTGTCCATAATGAGAGGACGTCCGAAGCAAGGCTGGGGAAGACATGCTAAGGCTGGAGGAAGATCCTATTTAAGTTGGGTTCAAGCTCACTTACTACATACAGTCTCCGGGAACTTTGACGACGGAGGCGTTAGTAACGCCGCAGTGAAACATGCTTAAAGGATTTCTGAGACATAGCGAAGGGTGTAGCTGAACTCATTTGCAGCTTCTGATAGCCGCCACATCACGCTGAGTGGGCATGCGAGCCTCGAGGGGTGAGATGGCAGGAGAATATGGAAATTTGATGGTCAGTCGTACTTCTTACAATCTTTTGAGACGCGACGACTGTGCATCGGCGCGGAGGACAACGAGCAGAGCAAATACGAGATAGCACTCTATGAAAGTACATTGCAAGGAGACAAAGCGAATAGATATATACACCACTGCGAGATCCGCGACCCAGCCCCGCCCTCTTGAATGTCATACCGTACTCGTCCGACCCTAAGCCCACTTGTCCGGGCCCTAGGCCTACTCGTCCGGACACAGACCCGTCCGCCCCACCGCCTCATCCACAATCGCCTCATGCGCGTCCGTCAACAGGTAGTGCAGACGGTCCGTGAACATGGGCTCCCACGCCATCGGCTCCGTCAGCGCGAACTGGTCAAGCACGGCCACCCTCGCGCGCGGGCGACAGGCACAGCGAGCGCCGCCCAGTACGCATGGCGCGCGTTTGTCGACTTCTGCTTAGACGCGGCCGCGTCGCCGTCCTGCCGCGGGGCGACGGCAGCCGGGGTGACCAGGACGCGCGTGCGCGGGCCCGAGTAGGCGCCGTGCTGGCCGTGGCCGCGGTCGGGCAGGCTTCGTGCAGCGGTCGAACCGCATCGAAGACCGCCTCTAGTCGGTCTAAAAAGACGTGGGTAGGTTCATCGAGGGCCAGGTGGAACGCCTGAAGAGAGAGAGAGAGAGAGAAAGGGTGTGAGAAATAGCGCGCTGCTGGTGCAGCGGGTAGACGTACGATGCTGGCAAAGAAGACATCGACCTTACGCTCAATCAGCGCTGGCGCAGATCTTTTGCGGCTCGGCAGCGATGAGCTCGCCTCTGGGGTCCCTGGTGAAAACGTCAGAACAGCCGCGCACGCAATAGTAAGAGCCCGGCTCACCATTGGAAGGCAAACTCAACTTGCCCGACCTTCGCGCTCTTGAACTCCAATTTGTGCTAGAACTGCTAATCAGCGCACCGATTTACACCATCCCCGCGTTCCGCTTACCGAAGCATGCATCACGCCTCCCGTCCGTTCAGCCTGTGCACCATGCCGTCGTAGATGATCCGTCCATGGCTGTCTCCCAGCATGTAGACGCTCTCCCGCCGCCGCGTGCAGCGGTGGGCGGTGGAGGCCCGCATCCCGGCATGCCGCCACTCGCAGTCATGCGGCATGAATCGGTAGCGCCCGCCCACTGGTCGCCCATGCGGCTGTGGATAGTTCCACTCGGGCCATAGCACGTCGAGTGAGTTTGCAGGGTAGTACGAGCCGTGGATGGGATCGTCCCCGGTACATGGAGGGAGGTCTTCGAGTGCTTGATCGGCGGGGGTGAGGGGCGCGGGTACTTCGGTGAGGTGGGATTCGAAGATGGGAGGGACGGTGTAGGGACGACAGTCCGAAGCAGCCCACGGAAGACGGATCGGTTGCTCGAGGAGTCGGCGCTGTAGGAGCGGTGGCCAAGGGAGCGTGCGCATGTCTTGACCCTCTACAAAGCCTTGGTAATCCTGCGTGTCTCCTCGTTAGCCTGCATCCGCGTGCTATAGGTCCAGTTCACGCACCTCATACGCATGCCAGAGGTCGACATAAAGATCCCCCGCATTCCGCACATGCACGTCGAACCGGTATGCACATCCCCCTTCGTATGTACTCCATTGCGTGCTGATGCGCTCCGCGCCATCGACGCGCAGCCACAGCGTATCCGGCCCGCGCTCCTTGCGCACCCACTCCCGCATCTGCTCGTCCTCCACCTGCGGCCCCTTCGCCTCCAGCCTCGCACACTCCTTCTGATCGACCCGCCGCGCGCGGACCGTGAACGCGTCGTACGCATCGCGCTCGTAGCAGAGCGACACCGCGAACGCGGGAAGCGCGCTCTTGAGGGGGGTGCATAGCTGTCGCGCGCGATCAATCTGGTGCACCTTCGCCGTACGGGGGGGCGGGACAGCGGTGATGTGCCCGGACGGGGGGCACCGCGTCGATGAGCGCCTTCGCGGGGGCGAGCTCGGGCGCTCCCTCCCCGATAGTGTTATTGCCCGATGTAGGGAAAAGCTCGTCGTCGTCCTCGGCGTAGAAGTGGAAGGAGGGGAGGTATAGTGTGCCGAGTACGATGATAAGGATGAGGGTGCAGACCCGGGCGCCGCCGCTGCGAAGCATGTAACGAATGGACGATGCGCCGCGCATCTTGTGCGATTTAAGTAGAGAGCCTAAGAAGGAGTGGGCTCAGGGGGGCCGAGGTCTGGCGGCGAAGACGAGCGGATGTGAGGCGAGAGAAACGTCGTTTGCACGGAGACGCCGTTTGCGCTGCCGCTGCCGCCGCCGCCGTGCCCGCCACTCATCATGGTGGTCTGATGAGAGTGGATTCATCAATGATGGAAGCACGTGACTCATGTTGAACTTTTAAAGTTTTGCGGAAGCAAATCGAAAGAGGAAGGCGAGCCGAAGCCGCTCGTCGCAGAGATCGTCTTAGGTGAAGTCAGAGCCCTCAACGTACACGGTACATGGGACAAAGAGATGCATGTATATAGATGGAAAAACAGCAAGATATAAGTTACATCAAAAGCCAGTGACAAACATCGTCCAGTCCGGGTAATTGGCGGCGAGTATCTGTCAACTTGCCACACAACGGGCCCCCGTGCGTCTCCCGCTCCTTCGATTGCCTACCCATCCTACATATCCTGCCTCGCGTCCACCTCGTCCTACCTATCCACATCCATCCTCCCATCCTGTCTTGCGTCCGCCTCCTCCTCCAAGCTCATCCTGTCGACCCTCGGAGCCAGAGACGGACTCCTTAGCGGCGACAGGCCTTGAGGCGCCAACGATGGACCATGCGCCCCATTCACCTGCCCCTCCAGCCCACGCGGAAACGTCGAGTCCAGCAATCCCCGCAAAGACGACGTCGACGAACAGCGCGACAGACCAAGACCGTCGACCGGCGCTATGACTGTCCTATCAGTATTATTCTCTTCCATATATTCACAGGCAGACCTCACTCACCGAGATCCAAATCCCGCACCGCGCTCTCCCTCCCGTGCAAGTTCTCCCTCCCGTGCAAGTTTTCCCTCCCGTGAAAGTATGCGTCCCTGCCTGCATGGTCATTGGTCGTATGCCCGTCGTACGCATGCCCATGCCCATCCCCCGCATGCCCATGCCCATCCCCCGCATGCCCATGCCCATCCTCCGCATGCCCATGTCCATCCTCCGCATGTCCATGCCCACCCCCCACCCCATCCACGCTACTCGCCATCCCCAACCTCCCCACCCACGCATCCGCCCGGTCCAAACTATCCTTCACCACGCTCGTCACCCCACGCATCATATCCAGGCTCTCCGTCGCGAGCACCAGGATCCGCTGTGCGGCGAGGACGGTGGCGTGGGCGTCGGGTGGGATCGTGGCGTGGACATCCGTGACGTGCACGTCCGTCGCGTTCAGGGATGCCGCGCGCACCCCGTTCAGGGAAGCCGCGCGCACCCCGTTCACGCCGGTCTCACTATCCGCGCCGATGGACGAGTGCCTCGAGTGCGCGTGGATATGGCCGGGAAGCTCGTAGGGTCGCACGCGCGGGCTGCTGGTCGCGCTCGCGTTGGCGCTCCCTGAGACTTCGTGCCCCGCCTTCCCCTTCGCTTTCCGCGAACCTGCAGATGGGCTAGGGAAGTATCCTGCGCAAGGACGGTGAGCGGTGAGAACAAAGGAACAAAGCATCTCTGGCTCACCATCTGCCCCCGACGAGGTTGTAGCGCCCGGCGTCTGCGCGGTCATGCGCCATCGCTGGGGAAGCCCGAGGATGAAGCCGCGTACTCGCGAGCGCGCGTCTGGTTGCAGGACACCCTGGATAGAAACCGGTAAATGATTATCCTACAAGATATCTAGGCCGAAACTCACCTTGCCGCCATACTGGCTGACCACCCCGACCACCTGCCGCACCGTCGTCACCAGATCCTTCTTGATCGTGTTCACCGTCTGCGACGCCTGCTGCGTCTGTGCCGCCTGCGACGAAGACCCCACGTCCCCCTCGATCGCCTGGTCATGCGCGCCCTCCGCCGGCGTTAACGGCTGCAACGACGCGATCAGGTCACGCAGGATCAAAATCTGCCCGTCAATGTGCTGCGTCGCGTACTACAAATGTCGCCTCAGCAATCGAGCATCATTGCACGGAACTAGATATAAAACGCACCCCGAGCCACCCAAGGACGAAGCGCAGACGTCGCCGGCTGTCGTCGCTCAGCCGGACGGCGGCGGCGACGCCGGGCGTGCTCATGATCAGGGCTTGCCAGCGGGAGTTGGGTGTGGGGAGGAGTTCCTGGCCAGAGGGGGGCAATTCTGATGCGTGGTTCATGGGTGTTCGACTCCGTGATCGGCTTCGCGGGCGGGAGGGGGCGGAGGTGAGGACGGCGGAGGGGGCGGGCGATGGAGACGATGTGACGGGTGGTGAGCGGTATTGGGACGCGTTGCTTGATTCTAGCCAGCCGCCCACCCTGTCGTCCACGTCCATGTACGCCGATCGTCGGTCCGCGTCCCCGCTGGGGGAATCGACTTCGCTCCCCGTGCCATCGAGCGTCTTCTTCCTTCGCATGGGTGGTGTTTCTGACGAGGATGACTGAGAGGGCCTCCTATACCGATCCAACTAACGTGATGGTGGTTAGACCGGTGGTTAGAGTAACGAACGTACGAACGCACCCTGTCCAGCTGCCGCACGGCGAACTCGTCGATCCCCTCGCCGACGATGCGCTCACCCACGCGCATGATCGTGCTCTCCATCATCTCGGCGCCGAACTTGACAACCCGCGAGGACGCTTTCGTGCTGCTGTACGCGCGCAGCGCGCTGTCGAAGATGGGATGCGCGTTCTGGAGGCGGGGAAGCAGCTCTGAGCTCGAGCTCGCCATCATGGAGGGGTCGTCGGGTGGGGGTATTGAGGTAGATGACGAGGGTACCGAGAGTACGTCTTCGTGGTCAGAGGTCATGGCCGCCGTGCTTATTGACGCCGTGTCTGTATAGCGATAACGTTCAGCGCTTGCTGCGAGTCCCCCGCGCGAGTGATACGCACCGCTGTCCTGGGCACCGCCACGCATGGCGTCGAGCGCGCGCGCTGCTATCTGCACATCTTCTGGGCGGTCGCCAAAGTCCATCTCGGCGTCGAGGGGAACGATGAGGAGAGGGGAAGAGGAAAACAATGGATTTATCCATGTGATTGTTCTTGCAATTGATGCACAGATCACATGCCGCGCATCCCGCCCAAAGTTCACACGGTTGGAAATGCAAATTTTGCGGCGGATTTCCAAATACGGCTCTCCTTTGTTCATCTCGGCCCCTGGCTGCGAGTAGCAGCGCCGTCTCCTTTCCTCTTGTTCTTTGGCTCTTATACTGTCTGTTACGCTCAAATTCCTTTAAGAATGAATATTCTCAACATTACGATCTCCGTTGGGGCGAAACACACCGCAAAATCACCTGCTTCAGACTCAAAGACTTTGGGGTGGCATGGATCTCATTCATCGATAGCATCTTAGCTTTGGGATCCAGAATCGTACACAATAGCGAGGCGCACGGGGATTGTCTTCGTCGAGATACGCGTGCCACGTTGCGGTCACCCGCCATCAAATCGAACAAGAGCTTTGAATGTCTCGCGCCGGCCCGTCACTTCCATTTGAGTCACCTGCAGAGGCCGTGTTGTACGTATAGGCTGACCAAATACACGTTGCGAGGGACTGTTGTTCTGGCTCCTGCGCTCATCGACCATAGTGCGTTGAGCCACCGCGCCTGCCATGGCGATGTACAGCTCTCCGCTGCCCGAACCGCCACCTCTTCCCGAGCAGAATGCCCACCATACCTTCTTCAGCCGTCCCGAACAAGCCGATTGGCAAGAACATACGCTCTTCATTGACGCTGACTCGGGACGCTCGATGACCTTTCAGGAGTTCAAGTCTGAAGTCCTCCTCGGAATCACCGCGCTGGGCTCGCCCTCTTCCCAAGGCGGTCTCCAATTGCAGGGTGGCGGTCTCGGAGGCGGACATATGGTCGGCATCTTCAGCGAGAACTCCATGGTAAGTTTAATTTATTCTGTTATCTCCCACGAAAATCGTACCGTCCCACGAAAATCGTACCGTCCCACGAAAATCGTACTGTCCCACGAAAATCGTCATGTCCAACGCAAACGAAAGGCTCACTATGACATTGAATCGTCCAGGAATTCCCGGTCCTCGTCCACAGCCTCCTCGGGCTCACCACGCCCTTCGCGCTGCTCTCCGCGCTCTCGACGCGCGCAGAGCTCACGCAAGCGCTCCGACTCAGCCGCACCACGCACCTTTTCGTCTCACGCAAGCTTCTGGCTGTCGCGCTGGGTGCAGCGGATGATCTCGCGCTGGGCGCAGCGGATGATCTCGCGCTGGGCGCAGCGGAGGACCTCGGGCTCGACCGAAGCCGTGTTTATCTCCTGGACAACGCCGCGGAAGGCCCAAGGCCATATTCGACGGGCATAAAGGCTTTCTCACAGATGAGGGCGTTCTCAAACATGGGGGCGTTTTCAAACATGGGGGCATTCTCGAACATGAGGGCCGCTGCGCGAAACCTCCCGCCCATCAGCGTGCGACCTGCGAAGCACGACACGCTCGCCTACGTCCTGTTTTCTAGCGGGACCAGTGGGCTGCCGAAAGGTTCGTCCGTCGTAGCGGCGACTCGTCTATCCGTCGTAGCGGCGATTCTGTCCGTCGTAGCGGCGATTATGTCCGTCTTGGCGTCAAGTCCGTGCGATGAGTACCTATGATAGCTGACGCTCTCGCTACTAGCCGTCATGATCGGCACGGCGCCGTCAGCTTCGCGGGTCTTCAAAGCCAGGTTTTGGCGCAGGCTTTTCCGACGAAGGAGCCCGTCAGTGTTTTTTCTTATTTTATTTCTTCCTTGCGAGCTCCGCAGGACTTTGCTAGCGCCGCAGGACTTTGCGAGCGCCGCAGGACTTTGCGAGCTCCGCATAATTTCCCGAGCACCATAGAAGTATGATACGGGGAAAGCTAACAATGTTGAACAGCTTCCAACCCCGGAAGGCATCCCGTCTACCTGCCTTTCTCCCACTGTATCACTGCTTCAGCCTCGCGTACACCTGCTTCCGGCCGCTCGTCGTCCCCGCGACGAGTGTGATTATGGCGAAGTGGAACGTGGAGGCTGCGGTCAGGGCTATACGACGGTACGTCAGCTATCCCCACCTCCTTGCCGCGCGCGTATATCAGAACAGCACCCATCTCAAAGCCCATTATGATTAAACTAACTCACCTTCGCCAGATACCACGTTACCCACCTCACCCTCGTTCCCTCCATCATCCACCAGCTCGTGCACGACGCCAATATCACCGCGGCGACCTTCGCAACCGTGCGCAGCGTCACATCGGGCGCCGCGCACCTACCGCCCGAGCTCAAGGACAGGTTCGCGAGCCAGGTTCCGCAGGCGGTGATAGGGGAAGGTGCGCGCCGGGGCTTCTGTGTCTAAAGCTATGATATCTGGCTTACCACCGCGTCGGCCTAGGTCACGGAATGAGCGAGCTGGTGCGTGTTCGATCATGCATGCGCTCCCGCCACTATCTAATCAGAAGATTTACTTATGACCTCTAGACCGGTGCCACCATTGTGCAGCCCCCGCCCGGGGTGCTGCCCCTACCCTTGCTCCCCCCGCACTCTCTTGGCGTCCTCATGCCCGGCACGAGAGCGAAGCTTATCCCGGCTGACAATACCGACGGTGCTGACGGGAGTAGCGATGGTGCTCTCAACAGTAGCGAAGTAGGCACCGTCGGCGAACTCCACGTCCTCAGCCCGGGCGCGGCGCTTGGCTACCTAGGCAATTCAGAGGCTACCCAGTCAACCTTCTACTCTCCTTCCTCCTCTGAGTGCTCAATGGACAACGCCCGCTGGATCCGCACCGGCGACTACTTCGGCGTGGATGAGAACGGTTATTTCTTGTGAGTCGATTATATTATCATGTTCCGACACGCCGACCGCCTAGCGATGTCTTGCCGTGGCCCCCATTGAGAGTATGAACACTGATAAATCTCCCCTAGCTTCGCCGACCGCGCCAAGGACACACTGAAGGTTTCCGGCGCGCAGGTATCCCCGCGCGAAATCGAGGACGTGCTCCTGCGGCACCCCGCGGGTCTCGCCCAGGACGTCTGCGTCGCCGGCGTGCGCGGTAAGGGCCGCACGGAGGACGAGCGGGTGCCGCGCGCGTGGGTCGTGTTGGCGCAGGGAACGAAAGTTGATGAAGATGCTGCGCTGCTCGAATTGGACCGCTGGCATCGCGCGCAGCTGAGTAAGTACAAGTGGCTGAGGGGCGGTATGGAGGCAGTGAACGAGGTGAGTGAGCGATTTCATCATACGTGGAAGTGCACTGAAAGGCTCGGCTCCAGATACCCAAATCCGCCACAGGGAAGACGCTTCGGCGGGTTTTGGTAGACCGGTATGAGGCAACGCGGGCGATGGTTGCGAAACTGTGAAGCTCTGTGTATCTCGTCAAGTGTGTGGTGCGCGGCTGGACGTTGTATCCCCGGTCGCGAGCCAAGGAGTTCGGCTACATGACCAAGTTCATTCTGTGAAATTTGAACATACTGTTATACAGACAGTGTCTCCACCGCCGTGTTCTCTTCAGCACTCATTCTTGCAAATGTGGGTCTCCCCATCTTTGCCCTGTGGAGGAAAAGATGCGAACAAGCGACTGCGCCGAACATTGTTCTCCACGTACACCGCCTTCACGGCCCTGTTCCTAACACATCTGGCCAATCATCAGGGAGCGCTTCCAGCTTCACGCATGTCGGCGTAAGGCTGAAATCTACAGTAACCACCGGAGGTGCACTGAGCTCCGCCTTGTGCACAAGCTCCTCATTCTAACGACGTACATTGTACGCCCCGAGTTCTCTCAGGTGCTCCGCCTCATTCGCATCACGCGTATGCCTCATGTCCCTAGGCTGAGGACAGTTGTGGGTCCACTTCGGCAGATGCCGACTAACCGATTAGCGTGTCACATGATCTTGATTTTCTCTCCCGAATCCGAACCTTCATCTCTCTCGTCCGGCTTCATCGCGTTCTTCCGCCATGAAGCGGCGAAAAACAAGTGGACTCGCAGCCCTCTACAACAGCGCCTGTACACGTTTAAGAAAAAACCTTGCGAGCGGCCATGGTCATTTGCTCGTTATGCATCCTGGGCTTGCGCTCCCCAAGCGGACGCGGCTCAACCATCTTGAGCAAGCCTATTTCTCAGATCGTCTTTTCCAAGCCACGCAAATGCATGCATACTGGAAGCAACTTGTCTTCCGCCGGTATGAATGAGCGACTCCCTATGCGTGTTGTCCACAAGCACGGCCCCCAACAGTGACAGCAGCTCGATGAGTCCCCACTATCGAGGCCCTGACGCTGTTCTCTTACCTCAACAGCAGACCTGACCGCATGTTTACCGTATACCACAACCCGTGTTGTGGATCTGGTTCTTTGCGTCAACGCGTACGTCTCCATCTCCGCTTCTGGCATATTGAGACGCTAACCTCCTTCAGGGATCGTCTCACCCAGGGCTTCATGCTGCCACGACGTTGTTGGCGTTGCGGTGTGCGGCCCGTAATGATGCAGAATGAAGGCAGCTCGTTTTCTCCCATGATGAGCGGTCGATGAATTTCACCGCCGTCCTCCTCTCCCGCCGTATGGGGCGACCATGCCATGTGAGGGGCGCCATACTTCCCCGTGCCACTCGGACGGACTGAAATTTCTGATCTGCTTTCTTTAGCGTAAGCCTTACCTACGGGACGTCGTTCTGCCCCTCGTGACGCCTTCTGCCACTCTGGATTTTCTGCTCACGTCCCCATCTCTTGTCTTATCGATTGCGCTAGCCAAAGGCGCCATTACATTGTACAAGTCTCAGGACCAACCACTTGACGCGAAAGCTCGTCGCTGCTAGCCTCGCGGATCCTCTCTCGAAGCCTGCTGCTTATGGATTTGTCGTACCAGTACCTCGCGTTGGCACCGGCCCATCTGTCAGGAATGCATGCCCGTCGATGCTACCATGCTGCGCTCCGACTAGTGTGCAACATTGCAAGCCTGTGCAGCCCCGCGCCCTACGGGTGGTCACTGAAGCGTCGACCTCCGAGCACCACCGTCTCACCGCTGATTTCACCTCTCGTTGCTTTGCGCCTCGCGTCACGGCGATTCTACTCTGTCTGGATAGTCGTTGGACGAGTTCAAATTTTATTTCGACACGGCGCGGCTCACGCGGAACCTGGAAGCCGGAGACCACTACTATCTCCTTACTATGTGTGTCTGCTTAGGTGATTTTGCTTGTCTTCACAAAAGCTCAACTTGTATCCATCCTGCGGTACATGATGCATGAGGTCGTACGCGTGTCGTGGAGAAGAGAGTCGAATGACCGACGCCCGACCAGTGCCACATGCTGCATCTCCGCGGCATCCTCGTTCGCCGCGGAATCCGTCATGGTCTGATCCGCCTCTTCAGCAAGATCGTCGCCATTCCCAGCTAGACCTCAATCACAGCTGTGGAAATGTTCTCGACACAGCCCAGCGGTTGTCAAACCTAACCTTGTACTGCTGTCTGGACGCGTTCTGGCGCTTAACCTTGTCCGGGCGTGGCGCATTGCCCCTCACTGTTGATTTCCGCGATTGGTGGTGTAATGGGCGGGAGAGACACGAGGTGCGGCCGCGAGGTCTGACAATGACGGCTACGCATGATAGCGGCGTCGAGGCGTCGGCGGAGTTCTGTGAAGATCAGAGTGACTCAACCCGGGAACGAGAGTATACGGAAGGGACTGTCGGCATCAGTTATCACAGAAAAGTATGTCAAATTGTGGCGTACATACATTTCGCTCGACACCCAATTATTTAAGCGCTCGCAACAGCATGAACGTTACGTTGCCCAATAGGACGATCGAAACCGCTCATAACATGCGCGTAGGAAGCGCCCGTTCATTGACAATGACACGACCTCCTCGAGAGTCCGTGACGGGCTGATGATGAGCGCGTCCTTGCCCTACGCAGAGGCGGACTTATCATCATCCGCTAGCGATGTGGCGCCTCATAGTCGCAGCGGCGGCAAACGAATCAGAGCCTGACGTTGTTCGATGTGGGATCCAGCTGTGCTCGAAAAGCGTGTTCGCATCCTGCTCGTTATCTCAGAATCTCGCGACAAAGAGAAGACACGAAATGCTGTCTTGGACTAGCGCGAAAGGTTCAGTTGCCGAAAGATCGGCGAGCGAGTGAAGGAATCACCTAATCAACGTAGGATATTTGAACGCCTCCAAAATCCGCGGATCCGTCAAAGCAACGACACGCCACCAGCGCAAAATTGCTGCATGATTAGGGAGGTCATGCTCGTCGAAAGCGGGTCTAGAGTGACGGAGACCCGACGGAACATCGTCAATGAAGTACGTATCAGGAGATGGAAGCTGGCGACAAACTTACGTCGGCATGAAGTTTACTAGCTGATGTCGAGGGTGTTAATCCCGAAACTGCGCTTGGGGGTGACCATAAAAGTTTGATAAAAGGGAACAGCTAGCCCTGCAGGACTGGTGCACGTGGCATGCAAGCACAAAGGGCTCCGGACACTTACAAGGCTCGGCCTTTCGGCTAACACTCGGCCTTCTAGGTATTGATTTCAAGTATCAGGGCGGTGATTTAACAGTGTCGTCGGGATGGCGATGTCAAAATCTGAATGCCGGTCAGTGTAAGTTCACCGCCTGCATCAAGTAAGGAAAATGAAGCTCACATCGGACATGACATTGTCATCTTCCCCTTGACTCCGCCCTTCATGTCAAGGGCGTACCAAACCGCGGCCTCGAGGCCTGAGTGCTCGCCGGCACCAAGGGGATTTGATGAAGACGCACGAAGTCGCACTAGCTCTGTCGCAGTACGCGCTTCCAGGAAACGTGCACCGTCGCTGTGTCTCCGTACATAACGCTCCGGAGCTTAAGCAGCCCCGTGCGCGCACAATAGCCGCCCTGACAACAACATATCGGGTGTGAGGTAACGGAGAATGTGAGGGAGCCGAAAAGCGCCGCGCATGGCACAGTATTGAATGCACGCATGGGTCAATGACTCGGTCCGGAACAGCAGTACGCAGGCTTAGCCTCGCGCGACAGAATGGGCCTTCAATGGCCGGCGGACATGCGTGGGCCGATGAGAGCGGTCCATCGCGGATTGCTGACAGACAGAAGATTCGCCGTATGTCTCGAGGGGGTGTCGGCCGCTTTAGACGCTTTCGTGGCGGAACATGGAGCGCCTGCGTGTCGCTCGTATGACTCCGGCCTGAGTCATTCATCACTGCGTTGGAGCGTAAACCGGCGCCGCTGGGAGTCGAGTAAGAATTCGGAGGAGATAGCACGAAGTGAGCTTAAGCGTAAGAGGTGAGCTGCGGGCAAGTCAGCGCATAGCCCGCGGTCTGGAATGAAAGCTGAGGGGTCGCATCTCACCGGCGTTCGGGAGAAGTCGCCAAGGAACAAAGAGCGTGGCCCCAAAATTCGACAACGAAAAAACGCTGATCAGTTCGAAGCCTCGAGCACGCGCTGTCAAAATAATAAAGGGACCTATAAACGGGGCATCTAGCGCGAATCGCGGGACAGTGTTGGTTTCGAAACGCTGGTCGGAAAAGGAAAGTCAAACACGCAGCGCCTCTGTCCGTGGAAGGCAGGTGCATTGAAGGTTGTGTATGTTGGCTGCAACGCTTGATGGCGTAATACGCACAGGAATAGACATCTCCGCCTGCGACCTTGGACCCGAACACGCACCTTCAAATATATAAAGGGGCGGTTCATTTCTACACCCATGTCTGTTGTTTTTTGCTCTTCGCCCCGCCATGTCCTCGCCCGTCTCTGACCACGCGTAAGCTCGCTCTCTTGTTTCACCCACCATCCTACTCACCGGGTTGAGCAGTATGATGACTAGCCATGATGTCGCCGCCGTACTCAAGCGCTCGTCTAGTCCCGAACTGTGCGCCTACCCCGCATGTCGCTAAACGTGCCACTGACGTGACCCCAGGAACTCGCTAAAACGCAAGGAACCTCCATCAGGAGATGAACAGGACCGACAGTCGCCCATGTCGCGGCGCAGGGACACCTCTGCAGAGGCCTCTCGCGCCAGCGAGCACGTCGATACTCGCACAAGCGCTCCATGCTCACGTTGCGGCAACCGCGTTTCCCTTCGCAACACGGAGACGGGGGAGCTCTCCATGACTGCCTGGGATGCACATCGTGCAGCTTGGTGAGTGTCTGAATATTGTGGAGGTCTATTTGAGACTCACATAGTACAGCCGGGGACCTTCGCCGCCGCCCGCTGCTACGGCGACTATCGCCTACTACGCCCCCGACGCTTCGCCGCACTCCCTCTCGCACCCGCCGGCGAAGAGGCGCCGTGCGAAGCGCACCGAGGAGGAGCGTATCGCATACCTGCGCAACGATCGCTACGTCGCGCAGTTCGAGGCCTATCGCGTTCTCTGCGGGTCATGCAACAAGTGGATACGCCTCCGTCCTAACTCGACGTACTGCAGCATTCCTTGGGACGCCCACAGGAAGTCATGCCTGGCAAAGAAAATGTGAGCATTGCCGTTGTTTTCTGATGTCGTCCAGCTGACGCCGGCCTTAGCAACAAGAACTCGCACCTTCTTGAGGAGCGCAACGGCACCTTCTCCAAGGACTCCGACATCCGCAAATTCGACTGCGAGCGCGTCCTCTGCGCCGTCTGCGACGACTGGGTATCTGTCAGCCCAGATGACCATGCGCGAGCCATCCAGCAGTGGATCACGCACCGTACTGCGTGCCGCGGTCAGCCACCGTCCGTTGTGGCCCTGTACGTGCTATCCTATACACCCCGCCGCCATGGTCCTGACGTTACGCCTTTCAGAGCGAAGGCGGCTACTGCATGCAACTCGGCCCCCGTCGAGTCGAATGTCATGGCACCGATGCGCCGCCTCTCGAGCCCGGTCGAGCGCACGCTGCCTCCACCGGGAGCCCTCCTCAACGCAGCGCCGCCGCCACGGGCAATAGCTCCCGCACATCCTCTCGCAGGCCCGCCAGCCCTCACCACTCCCGGAGCTCCCACAGCCAGCCCGTCTACCAGCCCTCTGACGACGAGTGTAGCTCTCGCTGGCAGCGGAGGATATCCGAGCACCCAGGTGCATCAGGCTCCGCCGGTGGACGCGCGCAAACGGAACGCTGAGCAGCGGCGCGCTCATCTCCTCAGCGACGAGCTCGTCGTCTCCGTCGAGCCCAGCCGTGCTTTCTGTCGACTCTGTCAGAAATGGGTACAGCTTCGGCAGGATAGCACATACTGCGCATACCCCTGGACGCAGCACCGCGGGAAGTGCCTCGCTCGACAGTACGTCAGTGCGGCTTCGCTTCGTCGGTGCGAGTGGCTGACTCCTATCCTTTCAGTGAACGTCGCATGCAGAAGCTTCGTGCGGCTGCCAGCTCCAGTCACCGTCCAAGAGTCGAAGATGAGGAAGACGCCGACGCCGACGCCGATGGAGAGTTTGAGGAGGAGGAAGACGAGCACTCTGGCATCGTCTGCGCTGTGCCGCCGCCGTCGGCAGCAGGTCCTCGCCTATACCCTCCACCCGTCGCCAGTTCGCATCAAGACCCGCGCCATCTCCTTGGTGCTTCGGGTGACCGTGAGCAACACCCTGCGGGAGGTCATCGTACAGCTTCGTCGCCACCAGCGCCTCGCATGATACCTGTATCTTTCGCGAACGGCTCCCCGTCCGCCGCGCGCCGTCGTCCAGTGGAGGCAGCCCGTCGTCGAGCGGACTCGTACACGCGGCCTCCGCCATCGTCTCCTGGGTATCGCGCTCCTCGCGCGGACCTTTCATCCGCGGCTGGCCGGCGCGCCTTCGTGCATACATCGGCGGCGCACCTCTTCCGCACGACGTATGATACGGCGGCGGGTGACTTGTTGACCGTGAGCGCGCTGCTCACGTATGTCAACGCGGCCCTTCCCGCAGACAGGTGCGAGGAGTTTGATACGACAGAGGTGGCGCGAGCGTTGCATGGTCTGGAGGGTGGAGGAGAGAGTCGCAGTGTCGCTCTGGAAGGCGATGTTATTCGCTGGCTCGCGTAGGCTGCTGGGCTTCTTGTTGGCTATCTATGTCTTGCATGAGTATCGTCTCGGCCGGACCGTGATGTGTATGCGAACTCCATTACCGTCCATGCATCCCTTCACTCGTCGTGTACTCACGTACAAACTGTGTTTTCACTCCGCTCCTGTATCTCATGTAACTGCCGCTCTTGAATGAATTATGCGTATCGCCACGAATGAGTGACTCCGTAGACCTGGTGGACGCGACTATGTGGTATCAACATAAGTACTTGGTGATAAGAGAACTGAACGCACCCACTACATGCTCCACAGGTACTTCGGCGGCTTACTATGGAGCCCAAAGCATAGCCCACAGATCAAGCAGTGCTGAGAGCTATGCAGGCGCACAGAATTTTCTTGAACGCATATATGCGGTTCCTTGGCCCTTCGCGTCAAAGTCAGGTCAGGGCGTGTCCATAGAAGTTTTTCCGTGATAGTGAAAGGTTCCTTGGTATATTATGCGTGGGTCCCTAAGTACTGTGGTGCGATAGAGGCGGCCCTAGTCCTGTCGAAGTCATGAAAGAGAAAGAAAAGGCAGGACCTCGGATCTCGGCTCCGGAAGGCCGTGCCCACGGTCACGTGATTATTGATGTTTGACTTCAAGTTGAGAGCAATGAGACCTGGTCGAGATCCTGCCAAGCTTTGCCATTGCCGATGCAAGCGCTCGTCGTCGTCCTCGGTGCAGAAGTAAAGGGAGGTAGAGGGTGATGATAAGGATGAGGGTGCAGACCCGGTGTCAGGCTGATGTTTGGGTTGCATTACCCGACGCTTACGGCTGAGTCATGAACGATCAACGAAATGAGTATAAATGTACCTAGTCGATCAGCACGAGACTCAAGCGTGATTTACATGTGACCGGCGCGAACTCCACCGCCCTGCCCTTAACCACAATCAATCAGAAGCGGCGCCCCCGTTCCCGAAATCGGAAGAATAGCGAGGAAGGACCCAGAGGGCGTAGAATCAGGAAGTCTGAGGAAGAAAGTGGAAAAACAGAGGATGTTCTAGAAAGTTCTATTTAAGAAAGTATATAAGACCGATTTTTTTATATTAGAATTAACTCACTTCTTGACCGGAACTCTCATCTGTGTGACCGCCACTGGCCTCCCCTCCTGCCGAAACTGCTCACCGAACTGTACTGCTGCTGATCTATTAACTGCACGACTGCTGCGAACGCCCGGAGCCGTTCGAGCCGCCTCCAAATTTTCTCTGAATTACCGCCGAACCCCGCCGCCGTATCTGCTAGCTGTTCCGCCGCCGCCGTGTCTGGGTCTGTCTTGCTGCCCCCTTCTCGTCTCTAACTTCTCCTTTTTCTCATTGAGGGGAATTTTACCTTGTCCATCTTCGGCCATATATAGTACTTAGCAAAGCTCCCCACCTCGCAAATTACTTAAGAAGATATTCCTATTAAAGGATTTCTTGTCGGCTACGAATTTAAATTCTTTTCGCCGCGACATCAGTGGAGCCCACCGCGAGGGGAGGTTAATAGTACTAAGCCATATATAAAGACGGGACTCAACACCTTCTACCCCCTTTCCCCCTTCCCTAGTCTACATAATGTCTCCCTCAGACTCAGATTCTATGAACGTGCACCACCTGTCGAGCGGTATACCCAGCACATCCTGGCCGAGTAGCAGGCTTGTTACTCCTGGTTCAGGAACAGATTCGGAAATTGAACTAGATCAGCGTACTCATCTGATTCGGTCGCGCGTGCGAGGACCTCTCGAACCCGCTAGCAGTGAAGTAGAGGAACACGCTTATGGGCCGACATCGCGAAGACCGGAAGGTGGCGGACGGTACAGGACGGCCTTCGATCTGCCTTTTCCAGATATGCGCGACCTGGGGGACGCCTTGCCGGAGGTGGCAGAACACCCCATCCGTATGGCCTCGGCAACGGTAGACATGGAAACCCTCCCTACGTCCGGACCAAAGCTAAAGAGCAAAGGGACGGAAGCGACGGCCGTGGTCACCTCCACCCCCCCAAGACAGTTATCCGCCATCGACCTACCTCCGCCCGGGGCACGGAACGCTCCAAAGACGTTCCGGGGACATTGTGACGAAGTGGAGGCTTTCTTGAATCACTATGATAAACTTATACGCACTTGTAATTTGCGGACGGGTAGAGAGAAGTGTCGTAACATTCTGCCATACTGCAGTTCTTCGGTGGCCGATTTCATTAGAGTGTCTGAAAGTTATCTAGACAGTGATTGGCATACTGTAGCATTTCGACCGTATGTTCATCAATTATGACGTAAAATTTATCCGAGAATTCTCCAAAAACCCGATAAATCGAAAGAAAATTATTGGCGGGGTTCCCGCAAAACGGTTGTGACGCGTGACTGAACATACGGTCGAAATGCTACAGTAGTCTGAGACGGGAGCTACTCAAATGGTTCAACGCGGAGGTGGCCCAGAAGCGCTACAAACCCGTACACGTAGCAGAGTACGCAAAACGGATGAGGGAGGAGCCTATATATACGCTGACACAATGGAATAAATATTATGTCGGTTTCAAACGTCGCTCTGGGCGTTTGGTGGCGGAGAGGCTGATGGATCGTAAGAAAGAAGCGTGGTATTTCCGTCAGGGAATACATCCCGAACTATGGAATCGTATCCAGAGCACTCTTTTAGCGGTATCCCCCTTGCACGATCCTGCCGTACCCTACTCCGTTCACGATATATGCGCTGCAGCAGACGTAAGACTTAAGCGAGAAAACTTCGACGACATGCAAGAGGATGCTGACCGTTTCGGAATCCATCATGAGGACGTGTCGAGCGACTCCAGCTCCGACAGTGACTCCAGCTCCGATGAAAATAAGGAACGCGATCGGAGAAGACGCCAGAAGGAGCGCCGTAAGAGGGGAGAGAGAAAGAGGCGGCACGAAAAGGAGCATAAAGAGAAGAAGACGAGAATGCCGGGATCCCCAGAGGAAGTCTCGACCTTGGTTAAGCAATTAAACAAGGTACGAGTAGACAACACGGCGTACCCATTTCTGGTGGTGCAAAATGGCCGAGGAACTGGAAAGGAAGACACCTATTTCCTGCAAGCAGGCGGCGTACCTGTGCCTACGGGACCATCAGATGTGGACCGTACGAGACGAGTAGCAATGTTACCACGACAATCCCCACCGCACCTCCCAGATCATCTTCCACGACCGTCCCCTGGAATGTCCTCGACTGGGGAATTACTATGCTTTGGGTGTCGCAAAGCAGGTCATAGAGTACGCGACTGCGAGGAGCTTAATCAGATGCTGCGAGAAAATCGAGTGAAGCGGGATCCACTTACTAACCGCATTATCCTACCCAATGATATGCCCTTACGTCCATACCCGGGAGAGAGTCTGGTGCAAGCGGTTACTCGTGTGACGATCGGGGAAGCGGCGGTGCCAGCAAGCATGTACTATGAACCTCAGTACGAACCCGCAGAGAGTCGGATGAGATCCTTCTATGCGGCGGTCAGCGCTACCGCCGATGAAGATTCACCAGACGAAGGAAAATACGCTCGCGACGTGAACGACAAGCGGCTTTTTGCCTTCTACGCCCGACCGCCGTCGGAGGAGGATGAGGGGACGGAGGCCGGAGAGGAAGAGAACGAGGAGGCTGACCTGGGTAGTGAATCGGGAGAACTGACCACGGCCGAGGAGGACGAGAACTGGGCTGAGGATAGTCGTGGAAGGGTATACAAGATAGTGCGATCGAGCTGGCCGGCCATACGGGCAGAAAAGTCTACCACCGCCGAACGAAAAGGCATAATGAAAGAGCCTATAAGACGACCAGGGTTAAGACCGCAGACAACGCGTCAAGTAATACCCTCGAAGTTCAGAGAGTTTAAACGTACGGACGTCAGCCGAACCGAACGAAGCATAACACAGACTCCGGGGGCGAGCCAAGGGAGCGTTCCTGGTAGTTTCTCTAAAGAGCCGTCAGCTGAGATGGATGAGGATAGAGCGACACCACCCAACATACCGACGAACAAGCGGGACAACTCGACTACTCCGCGCATGGAGACGCCGCACATATCAAAGCCGCCCTCCAGGGACTATCGTGGGCAGGACAAGGAGAAAGGACGGGCACAAGACCCTTATACCGTGCTCCCTCCCTTAATTCCGGTGAATGCACGTCAGCAACGAACACGATTTGTAGACGATAAGGAACAGCCGAACTCGGGGGAACACACCAATGTGAGCAGAACGGCAGGAGACGGAGTATTCAAGGTGAGTGACGAGCCGTCGACGCGAGGACGTGGGCCAGCTCGAGTTGCGACGGTGGTGTCAGAAACTAGCGCCAAGGATGTGCTAGACAAGATATTGAGTCAAGGGGTGATGGTGTCTCTGAAAGACTTACTAGGGGTGTCCAAAGAAATGAGAGGGGAAGTGCAAGATGTGATTCGGCCCAAACCAACGCCGTCGCCGGCCGGAACTGCGTTGGCGGCGTTCGATCACGTGGCGCCGGCGGTGTATGCCATTCAAGGGGAGGAAGAAACATTGATTAAACTAGACCTACTGTGCGAAGGGCGGCCTGTACGAGCCATAATCGACACGGGCTCCCAGCTGAATGTGATGAAGAGCAGTCTGGCCCATGAACTTTTAGCAGGAAAACCGGTAGATCTCTCGGGAGCACTCACCATGAGCGACGCCAACGGCGGTGCAGGGCAGATGACTGGGGTAATTTCTGACGTTAACCTCGGACTGGGTCCCATTCAGACTACTGCAGACATACATATAGGCGGTCAAGTACCATTTGACCTCCTGCTAGGAAGGCCGTGGCAGAGAGGAAATAAGATATCCATTGATGAGCGAGACGATGGAACGTACCTCATGTTCCGTGATCCCCGTTCGGGAGACAAGCGCTACGAGGTTAAGGTGCCGCGGATCACCAAACACGGGCGAACGGTACGACGACCGGCGGCTATGAAAATCAAGAATGAACTGTTAACCGCCGAAAAACAGGCATGGCGCGAAGTGGAGGTATTCGAGGCCCTGGGAAAGCTGCCAGAACGTCAAGTTTTCTATACGAGTAAAGGAGAGGTCGAAGAAGAGGAACCAAGCGGATTTGGCGACCTTGTTGGATCAAATGTTCAGCCACGTGAGCCGATCGAGATAACGGATGACCATCGGTCCTCGGCGATAACGATGAGTGTGAGCCGGCGTGGCTCGAGCACTTTTCGCTGGTACGTCCTCGCATTTCTATTGCTTATTCTCCTACTATGGAGCCCTCTGAACCATGGATGCACCGCGAAATCCCCTGGGGAGGGCTGGGGAACCTATATAAGGCCTCCAAAGAATGAAGGAGAGTCAGCTACTTTTTCTTCCCCTGTCTCTCACAGCTCACCGCTACTCCATAACTCTACCCAGTCTGACTCTGTCTCCAATCCTTCCATCTGCCATATGGACGCCTCTACCGATCACCCCAGTAATCCCTCATATGCCCGTGAGTCGCATCGAGCCCCGGTTTTTCGGCTGTCCTCCAGCATCATCGCACGAGAGCGCCTTCGCGTTCCCCGAGGACCGTACCCACCGAATCTTCGTGGGGTCCCGGGGTGGCTCTCGCCACATGGCCGTGTCGCTGCGGCAGGACAACGGCTTTTCCAGGACCAGGCTAACGGCCAGGCAACGGGAAACATGTTCTTCATCGTGGGTAGAGGAGCACCCGTGGGGGGCGGACGCGACCGACAGGGCCATTTCTCAAGAGATATTACCATCCCCGGAGGTACGAAGTTTGAATCCCTTAGATGCACGGAGACTGAAAGTTCGAGACCAGCCACTATGTACATCGCCAATCCAGACGGGTCGGGAGAACACAACGTCAGTAACGAGGACCTCTTTGTGCGGGCGTTCCCTCACGTCGAGCCGGCCGAGAACAACGACCCGTTCTTGCAGCCGGGACACAATGAGATTTGCGCGCCAACGGTCACCGCCGCCGACCTCGAATACTACTTACCCGACGCGGACATGGAGGTCGATGAACATCGGGCCCAAAAGGTCTTCGAGATCAATATTCCGATGGTCGCATTCACCGACTGGGTTCCTACGAGGGGGGTCACTCCTACCTACGCGTCACAAACCGGGCCGTTCTACCAACCCAAACAGGACAGATACGCTTACCTGGCCGACGACAGCCCCGTCTCGTGCGACGACCCGGGAGTTATGGCCATCGACCACCACCCCCAAGCCGGAGCGTCGCCGAGGAATACAGCGACTCTCGCCGCTCGGGAGACAGGTGAGGTGGGCAGCTACCTCACTGACAGTGCCGCCATCGCCGCCTTCGACCAGACAGGGCGAACGCCTGGAGCCGCGGCGCAGGAAGGACCGCATCCGTCTACCGAGGCTGGCGAGGTCAGTCCCAATCCCCAGAACACGTTCTCAGCCGTGGACAGAGGATTCGCGAACGCCGGCCTTCAGCGTTGGCAGGCAGACAGCCCCCCGTGGGTACCCGACCCCAGTCCTTCCCGCACATCGTCCGCCGCCAGTGATCACGCCATTTCCCACCCCGACGAGATCAACATCTCCGTTATGGGCGCCGAGGCCGCGGACGCCTCCCCCGGCATGGACGCCGCGCTTGAGGAGCTCTCGACCGGTGAGTTAAACCAACAGCTGGTGAACCAAGAACTAACGACGAGGCAAGACCGATCGCGGGCGGAGCAACTCGCCGTGCCTTTGCATGGAATGCAGCCATCGTGGACGCGCGACCGTGCAACCTCTGAGACAACACAGGGGACCCTCACCACCGCCGAGCTATTCGCCTCGATATACGCCCAACCAAAACCCAACGGAGTCGCCGTACCGATCAGAAGGCCCGATACGCCCCGTCCCAACGCCCAACCGCCGACCATCATCGTTTCGCAACCAGGGGAATCCAACTGGAACTTCGCCTATCCGACCCCCACGATTGCCGATCCTGCTGCCGCTCCGGTATGGGGGTTCGATGCCTCCCGCGGAGGTCCTATTTGATCCTCAGCTGCTTCTGCAATGGACGGCGGCGCACGGGCCCACGGAGGAGGACATACGGCGACTGATGGACCGGTCTACACGGAGAGGATGGTGGGCCAAGTTGAAGAACGCACTCGGATGGACTCACGCAACCCCAAGGAGACGCGGGACTCGGGCGAGACGGTGAACTCGTGTCGTCCGTGCGCGTCCTCAGGGCATCAACTGCGCGAGTGTGAGGTGGGCGCTACGTTCTCGACGAAGGCACCGACCGCGCCAACGACAAGTGACATGGATATCAGCGTGAACGAGCCGTCTGGAGTTGGGGAGGATATCGAGTATTACAGCGACGAGGACCTTTACACATCGGGAGATGAAGGTTCCTCGGCGGAAGGCGTGACTCAACCTCCCTCCGCGGCGGTATTTGCGTTTACCATCCGGCCTCCTTCGATAGGCGACATGCGACCGAAGGACCCGCAAGTGACTCCCGTTTCCCCTCGACAGTCCGACGAGGAGAACGCGCCGCCCGCGTGGAACGAGTCGCAGGCATTAGTGAGTTATGATCGCTCGGGCAGCGAGAGGGCACTGAAGGAGTCACTACAGGAGTCCCTGGTCCAAGGGATACCACCGCTGTTCCCTGGGATGCCGGGTATAACGCCGCGCGATGCGAATGACGATCCAATTCCTCCCGAGTTAGACATGGCAATCGCTATCCTCGCCATTCGTGATGCCTGCCGCGACTTTACCGACCTAGTGGACGACTCTGAGCCTCAAGATCGGGCTGCTAATCACATGGCCGACCTACGGCTGCTGCGCGGGCTGGACTCAGTGCTGCGAGGAGGAACGCCCGATTCGATGCCGCCCTTGGAGTCGGTAACGGGGTCGCTGCCTTCACCTCAAGAAGCGGGAGACACAGGAGACGCCCCTAGGACGTGCCCGGACGAGGCGGCGCCCCCAGCGTATGAGGGCAGACTCGGAGTACTGGAGCGGCTTCTACAGTCGGCTCCGCTTCTAGGTGCTGAGCAAGGGGAAGCGCTATCCCGCGCCTTCGAGTTCGCCTTCGCTCAACTACTGTCAGCATATTCTTCGGCCATCGAAGCCGGCGCGGATGACAGTGAGAAGAAGAACTTCGTCAAGGACCTGCTGGGCCGACTACAGGAGCAGACGGAGCTGGCTCTCGTCCAGTGCCAACATCGCATCACCTACCCCAAGGTGTTCGATGTCGCGATATCCTATGAGCAAATACATGGCCATCTCAACACGGTGTCGCGACTCGTTTTCCAGTTGGTTGAGTTCGAGCATCGTCATGCTGACCGCCTAATTCAGCAGAGGGGGATGGATGCGTCGTTGGACGCCGCTTCAATGAGCACGCTGTTCCGCTGCATCGCCCTCGACCACGCGAGCGGACAGCTCCTCCGTTGGTTTGCTTCGATATTCCCAGACGCTGTGGCCCGCCTTCCCGCTAATCTCCTATGCATCAGTCGCGGGGCAAAACTCCACATTCACGACATGCAGCCCGAAACTCGTCCCTCGGTTCCATTTGGGATGATCGCTCCCTATACTCCCGCGCACACCAGCCATCTGGGAGACTGGGATTTCTATCTCACTCACGTATGGAAGGTCGTCGACGCGGCACGGCTACACTACGTCGATATGCTCGACCAGGTGATGGGGTATGTGCATGGCAAGGACCTTTGCGGACGCGTCAAGGCCAATGTTGAGCCGTTGCCGGAGGGTTACAACTATAACCCGCTGCTGTATACCGAGGAGATTCAGTTCCTACTGGCTTTTGCCAAGGTGAGTGCCCGCTCGCCTAAAGGATGGAGGCTGATAAACGGTCAGGTCATGCGCGACGAAGGAGACTACATGACCGACAACGCGCTAACGTGGGCAGTACGGCTGTGCCCTGGCACGTTCAACTATCTACGCGGTCTCATGCGATGCGGCTACCTGGGCGGTCCGCTTGAGGAGGCCGTACACCTAGCTAGCGAGGGCCTGGAGGATCGGGTTCAACGCCTTCAGAAGCAGGGGCCCGCCAACGCGCCGTGGCGCCAGGATTGGCATTCGCAGTATGGGGATGAGCAGACGGTCGAGCCCGCAAGGTATTGTCATTCCTTTCGGCCCTTTCGGTCCTTTCGAGAATGAGACTCACCCGTCGCCTCAGCGTGAGCGCTGCCTAGTCCGACCGTTACTCATGGAGAGAGACATACACGCTGAGTTCCCCGCGCCCCCGCTGGCTTTGATTTGCTTTGTTACTTGGGTCAAATTTCTACTGGCACGGAGGGGTCATATTTTTTATCTATTGTTGCGGTGCACACTTCGGTCATTTACTTATCACCCGACCGCGGGCTCGGTCTGCCGCCACTCCAAATATCCGTCGAGCGCGAAAGCATTATGTAGTTTTGCACAATGGATCATCTATTGTATTGCATCCTGGAATGTGCGAAACTTACGACGCCGGCATCCAACTTCAACATCGGCTTCTCAACCACGTGAACGGCCGGCTCCGAAAGCGGCCTCAGTCTTATTCTTTTCAATTCAGCCTGCTGATCCGGGATCTGCGCTGATTAACGCCGTGACCCAGGCTTTGGATCACAAGTTCCCCGCGCGTCTGACACCGGACGACTTGGCCGTGCTGCTTCTAGGAGATGACGATGCGGAGGTAATAATTTGCACGGAAGAGTATCCTACGTCCCCCTTAGATAACCCTTCGTCTCAAGTCCTTACGGCTTATAAGCGAGTCGACAAGAAGATACGGCCTGTAGGTGGAATAATACCCGTTGACCATCAAGTACGTCGAAGTCGGCCTTCGGACGAGGAGCTGTTTAAGAGTCTCACTCCCTTGACTAGCCGGCCGCCTCCGTTCGAGCCAACGGAGCGCCTAACCCGAGAACGGTTAGCAAGCATGAAAATTAACGAGGAGGGTTACCTGTCGCCTGAGGAGGAACGCCTCTTCGAACAAGTAGTCAGGCTTAACGACACGGCTTTTGCATTCGAGGAGACACAGCGAGGAACTTTAAAAGAGGAATACTTTTCACCCTATATGTTTACCACGATACCACACAAAGCATGGGAATACCGCAATATACCTATACCCCCGGGGATACATCAGAAGGTCGTGGATCTTCTCAGGGAAAAACTCAAGGCTGGTGTGTACGAACCAAGTCAGTCATCGTACAGGTCTCGATGGTTCTGTGTACTGAAAAAGAACGGAAAACTGCGCTTAGTTCACGACCTACAGCCTTTGAACGCGGTATCTGTAAGAGACGCGGGTCAATTACCCATCATCGATGATTTTGTAGAACGCTTTGCTGGGGCAGAATGCTACAGTATCAAACCCCCCAACGAAACATGACCCCCCACCGAAACGTGGGCTTCGGACACGCGCCGCCCTCGTAGATCTTGCTCAAAAAATCTGAAAAAAATGAGAAGATGCATAAGCCATTGGGATATACATACCTGCGAAGTTTGGTGTCCGTTGGTCTAGAGTGACCCGCTCGGTGGCGCGAGGAGAGCGGGACACGATGATGTTGGTAGCAAGGGACATGACGTCCGCACATAAAGCATTTATAAGTGCTATAGCTGCTCCAAGACAGCATCTGAGGTGTTTCTATATGTGTATACGAGGTTCAGAGAGACGACGGGAGCGTCTGCGACGCATCGAGTGCCGCCTCGCCGGTACGTCGGCCCGGATGTTTCGTTGAGGGGTATGTCGGCTTTACCCGCCCTCTACTTGACCCTCGCACCAAGGTCCCTACCGTCGCTCGTTCCGCTTGAAAATATTCACGACAGTACTTTCAAGCACCTAGAATACAGCTATCAACTTTTTGGGAGCGAAAGCATAAATCTTGCCAGGAGAACTGGCAGATTAATTTTTCTGTTTCGCTAATGGGTAAGCTACTGTATTCGGTGTTCGATTTATTCTGGGGATTTGACGCACGGAAGACTCATCCTTCGTCGCGCCATCTTACGGCCTTCCAGTCTCCTCTGGGTCTTCTGCAACTGACGTCAATGCCCATGGGATATACTAACTCGCCGGCAGAATTTCAGAAATGCATGATTCATATTATCGAACCAGAAGTTCCGGACGTGGCAAACATATTCATAGATGATCTGGCCATAAAGGGTCCCACAAGTCAATACCTTGACGAACGGGGAAAGGCGGAAACCTTACCGGATAACCCCGGCATCAGACGATATATTTGGGAACACGCCAAGGATGTGCATCGAATCATGCATCGCATCAAGTCTGCGGGGGCTACTTTCGCTCCCAACAAGGCCCAAATATGTCGACCCAAGGTTCTCATAGTAGGGCAAACATGTTGCAGAGAAGGACGGCTTCCCGACAAGGATAAGGTAGGTAAAATACTTAGCTGGCCAGCCTTAAAAACTCCAAAAGAGGTACGACAATTCCTAGGACTATGCGGAACTGTGAGAATTTGGATACCGAATTATTCCCAGCTAGTCCGACCCCTGACCGAGTTGTACCATGTGGGAAAGGAATTTGAGTGGGATCAGCGGCGCGATGCAGCCTTCCAGAAAATCAAACAGATTGTGGCAAGTCCGCCCGCCCTGAGACCTATAGACTATACATCGGGGAAGCCGATAATACTCTCAGTGGACTCTAGTAAAGAAGCTGTAGGACTTATTCTTTCGCAAATAGACGAACAGGGAAGAGAGCATCCCGCGCGTTACGGGTCGATCCCGATGAGCGAGCGAGAGTCACGTTACTCACAGCCGAAATTAGAATTGTTCGGACTTTACCGGGCATTACGTCATTGGCGGCTGCATCTGGTAGGTCTGGAAAATTTGCGGGTTAAGGTTGACGCCCAGTACATCAAAGGCATGCTCAATGATCCTGATCTTCAACCTAACGCCACCATAAATCGCTGGATTCAAGGGATCTTACTACACACTTTCGAGCTTATTCACGTACCTGCTACTCGGTTCAGAGCCCCAGACGCCCTGTCGCGACGCCCCTTGGCTCCCGACGAGATCGCGGTAAGCGACGACGACTCATGGCTGGACGATATTGCCTTGCTCATTCAACGAACCGTGCAACCGCAGGAGACTGATCATACCAGCCTTCTTCTTACTCACCCTCAAGCGGTGGTTCCGAGGGCAGCGGACACCCTCCAAGGAAACGAGTACTACAGGACACAGGAAGGGGGGAAGATCTGTGCGATAGCTCGCGACACGGCAGAACACTGTCTGGATCAATACAGTCAGTTCTTGGATACCTTAGAGACTCCGGTGTTTGACTCGGCCCAGAAGAAACGCCGCTTTCTAGCCAAGGCCATGGAGTACTTCAAGAAGGACGGAGAACTCTATAGACGACAAGCCAACGCACCACCCCAGAAGGTCATACAAATGCAAACTGAAAGAGAACGAGTCATGGAGAGGGCACATGAGGAGCTGGGGCACAAGGGAGTGCAGGCAACATTTGAACTGTTACGCCGCCGAGTCTATTGGCCCCATCTCTTCGCGGACATTCGCCACCATGTCCAATCATGCCACGAATGTCAGGTGCGTAGTCTAAAGCGGCTGGAAACTCCGCTAACGATCTCTACCCCCGTTTCGCTATTCAGCAAGATATACTTGGACGCCATGCACATGCCGGAAACCAAACACGAGTTCCGCTACATAATTGCCGCCCGAGATGACCTATCAGGTTTCTGCGAAGCTCAGGCATTACGGAAGCTTACATCAAAGGCAGTGGCACATTTCCTCTGGACCTATATAGTCTGTCGCTATGGAATTCCAGAAGTTATTGTGTCCGATAACGGCAAAGAGTTCCAGGGCGCATTTGACAGGATTACCCGCCGTCTGAACATTCCTCTGCGCCGTATCTCTCCATACAATCATCACGCCAACGGCATAGTCGAGAGGGGACATTTCACTTTACGCGAAGCCATCGCTAAATACTGTAGAGGGAACATAGAAGCTTGGCCGCGAGCGCTGCCGTTAGCGCTGTTCGCGGATAGAATCACAGTAAGCCGAGTGACGGGGTTCTCTCCCTATCAGCTGCTCCACGGAAGCGACCCTGTGTTATCTCTTGACCTCGCAGAAGTAATGTTCCTCGCACCAGAATTTCGTGTAGGAATGAGCACGTCAGATCTATTGGCGGCGCGAATGAAACAGCTAGAACGACACCCCCACGAGTTAAGGAAGGCCGCCCAGTCCTTATGGAAGGCACGATTCCATTCAAAAGCACAATTCGAGTAAGGCTCCAACCAATTCAAGTAATTACTGAGTATACTCGGTTTATACCGATTAATGTTACTAAGTCATTACGGGCAACCGAGTATCCGGTAATGACTTAGTACTGTATCCAGTATCCAGTTACATTATCTAAGCCAGCTATGGGCCTTGTGTAGCCCTCAAATCACCCACTGGAAGAGACTATTTTGCCCTCCTTGCTTTAGGTTGCCTTAGAGTTTGGCTCTCTGAGTTATTGGTGAGGTCAGTAATATTTTGACATACTTAATGATTATTAATTGCAATTTTTGAACCAATTATAATGGTGTTCTGGGAGAGATCTTGTAGTTTTGGGTCCATATTCATTGGTAACTGGTATATAGCTACTATGTGTGCTTATATGTACTGGATAACACCCCTATAGCCCTCATATAGTGACATGAAAATATTCCGCATTTTCAACTGATTATACCCAGTAATTACTGAGTACTACTCGGTATATACAGGATACTGAGTAATTATGGAAAAAGTGTACTCGGAATGGAATGGGTTGGAGCCTTAAATTCGAGAGACGCTTTCAACGGAAGCTCGTTACTCACGCATACCGAGAAGGGCAGATGGTACTGCTGCGGAACTCATCGCTAGAGAAGAGTGTGGCGGCCACGGCCAAGATAGTTCCTCGATATTTAGGGCCTTACCAGATAGTTAGACGGAATAAAGGAGGGGCATATATCTTGCAGGAAATGGATGGTACGGTACTGGCTAGAGGCGTGGCCCCGCGACGGCTATTACCCTATGTGAACCGAGATCACGTGTTCCTGAGACATAATCGAGAAGGTCGCAATTCAGGCTCTAGCTCCGACAGCGCCAACATGTCGGGCAGCGAGGCACCTTCGGACAGCGATTGACGATCACTCCCCAATCAGGAAGCATAGAGAGCCTGGTCCATATAAGCTCCGCTAAAGCGGAAGGCTACCTAGTGACGCCGGGTTTTCCACCCTTCGCATGTCCATCGACCCCGACTTGTCCCTCCTCGCTCAACATCCGCTCACTCGACCCCGTCGGTGTAGACCTCGGCCCCGCCTGAGCACTGTTCACACACAGCCTGCATCACCGGTACCCCGGCCCTCCCGCGTCGACCGTCTCTGTCTGGCATTACGCCGTCTCTTCGCCACTCGCACCGTCTCGAAAAACCTTCATCCTTCCTCTACCCAAGTCAACCTCACTCAGACCGTGAGGGCGACCAGCACCGCCCCAAACGACCCGTTGTCTGCACGCGACCTCGACCTGCGCGAGTACGCCGATCTCTTCACTCGTATCGTCATGACCACTCCGCCTCCCGGGTATGATCAGGGGGAGGAGAGAGGAGTTCCCTTCTGGGACGCGACCCGCATGGGTGCTGCCGGAGGTCCCATGCTCGAGGGCCCGTTCTCCTTCACTCTTCCTATCCCTCATGTCAGTTCCACGGACCCCATCCTTCCGGCCTCGACCACCACGCCGCCGCCCTCTGACGGCACCTTCAACAACGCGACCGACGACGAGTGGATGGATATGGAGGAAGGGACGTACGTGTTGTGGAATGGCGCCAGTAGGCAGACGGTCCAGGGCATGGCTAGGGCCCTGCCGGTATATTACCTCCAGCCCGCGCGGCGCCAGTCGCCTCCTCGTGTTCTCCGCTCGGGGATGGTCGTGCAAGCCGCTTTCCTCGAGGAGAGAGCTACACTCACCTCGCTCGCCTTCGCCGAGGCCCTCGAAGCGAACACCCACGGCTTCTGGGTCACTGCACTCGCTCGCTACCGCCAGCAGCGGATCATAGTCAAGGTCCCGCGCGCCCTCTGCCGTCTCCTCACTCGTGAGGCGGTGTGGTCCATGTTCGAGCGATATGTCGGACAGCCTTCTGCCGGGCAGGCGAATGCCGAGGGGGAGATCGAGGATCGCCTGATGGAGCGCGCGCGCGCACTCGCCGTTTGGGAAGTCACGCAGGAAGTTGCCGACAAGCGGATCGGTGTTGACGCCTTCCCCGCTCCCTCCGAGTGGGAGTTCCATATCATCCGAGCGCTCTCTATGTCCGTTCTGCCTGTCGCCCAGCAGCCGCCTCGGGCCCCTCAGGCGTAGCAGGGCGCACGGATCGTGTAGTGCCGGGCGTCGGAGGTACTTCCCGAACGAACATTTCTTGTATTACGCAGGTCGTCGCGCATCTTGTACAATGGACTGGGGCTCGATTATAAATTGTTCGTACCGTACCGGTGAGGTAGAAATCATACTACCCGCCTAGAGAATGTCAGGGAATTGTGACGAGTATTTGCGTACCCAAGGCGTTTTTCGTTGACCGTTCACGACTGAAGTCCAAATAAGCCTCGGGTAAGCTAGCAGCGAGGGCGCTGATATTTTCAAGTTCCCCGCGTATGTCAGGCTGATGTTTGGGTTGCATTACCCGACGCTTACGGCTGAGTCATGAACGATCAACGAAATGAGTATAAATGTACCTAGTCGATCAGCACGAGACTCAAGCGTGATTTACATGTGACCGGCGCGAACTCCACCGCCCTGCCCTTAACCACAATCAATCAGAAGCGGCGCCCCCGTTCCCGAAATCGGAAGAATAGCGAGGAAGGACCCAGAGGGCGTAGAATCAGGAAGTCTGAGGAAGAAAGTGGAAAAACAGAGGATGTTCTAGAAAGTTCTATTTAAGAAAGTATATAAGACCGATTTTTTTATATTAGAATTAACTCACTTCTTGACCGGAACTCTCATCTGTGTGACCGCCACTGGCCTCCCCTCCTGCCGAAACTGCTCACCGAACTGTACTGCTGCTGATCTATTAACTGCACGACTGCTGCGAACGCCCGGAGCCGTTCGAGCCGCCTCCAAATTTTCTCTGAATTACCGCCGAACCCCGCCGCCGTATCTGCTAGCTGTTCCGCCGCCGCCGTGTCTGGGTCTGTCTTGCTGCCCCCTTCTCGTCTCTAACTTCTCCTTTTTCTCATTGAGGGGAATTTTACCTTGTCCATCTTCGGCCATATATAGTACTTAGCAAAGCTCCCCACCTCGCAAATTACTTAAGAAGATATTCCTATTAAAGGATTTCTTGTCGGCTACGAATTTAAATTCTTTTCGCCGCGACACCGGGGGCAGCTGCTGCGAAGCATAGAGCGAATGCAAGATGAGCCGCGCATCTTGTGTGATTTGAGTAGCAATCCTAAGAAGGAGTGGGCTCACTGGAAGTGGGGCTAAGGACGAGCGGGTGTGAGTGATTCTGCGGCGAGAGGGACGTCGTTCGGACGGAGGTGCCTGTCGCCGACACCGCGCCCGCCACTGATCATGGTGGTATGATGAGAAGTCGTCAAGAAGTAGCTCAAGTCTACGTTCAAGTTGTTCAACAGTCGTCCAAGCTGCTCGGGCGCCGGTGCGGCGACCAACATAGTTATCCCACGCCACAACTGCCGTCGCCCGGAAAAGTTCGCCGGGCCCGGGAGCGGTTGTTGTTCTCCAGACCCAAGACCGAGAACGCCAGAATCGGGTCCCTTTCGCTATAAACATCTTCATAACCTTGAAATGTAATTGCCTCTGACTCTCGCGAGGCAAAATCACGTATTTCTATCTCGACTTGAACTCGATCGTCGTGCATGCCAGTGGCATGTCGATCCGACTCGAGTCGTACCTCGCACGGCAGAAAATGGCAGACAGAGCACCCAAGTCGGTAGGGACTTTTCGTGTATGTTTTTTCTGACCCGTTGACAAAGCTGAGAGCCGCATACGTCGCCGAACTTCCCGCGTAAATGGGGATCAGCAAGCAGATGCCGCGAACAAAGCCTTCCCGAACGGGAAGGCTACACGTCATCGTTACACGTTACAGGCGTGACTTCAGACTTGGCCCCGGCGCGGGCTTTGGTTTCTTATTCTCGACTGCGCATCTCGCACTCATTTCTCACCGCACGATGTTTGACGTGCCAGAACTCCGGCTCGAGGTCTTCAGATATCTATGGATCACCGAAGTGCGTCCCCTCAAACTCGTATGCAAGACATGGTATCCGGAGGCGGACCAAGCGATTTGGGAATCGATAGCAACGCTCCCGCCTCTGCTAAGGTTCTTGCCTGAAGATGCTTGGGAGCAGGATACCGTACGTCACTGTATTTCCTTCTTGACGATATCGAAACTCACAAAATCGTAGGCCTCACACGAGTACGGACAGGGCAAAGTCTCCACATGGTTCGAGAACTTTGTGAGGTTCTCTCGTATACCTGTGAGACTGACCTTGACTGATTCTGTACAGAACATTACACGCCCGCTTCGACCGGAGGACTGGTCCGAAGTTATGAGGCGCGCACGTCATGTGAAATCCTACCGGATGTGCCAGATGTTATCCAGCTGCACAGACGCCGCACTCGAAGCCATAGTCGCTTGCCCGCCTCCTGGAATTCCTCTTTTGGCAGGAGTGCGCTTAGTAACGCTCGATCCCCCCTCGAGTCAGCTTCCTCTCTACGCAAAGCTACTGCCATTCCTCATCCCGCACCAGTATATCACCACCCTGGACTGTACAGCGCTTGAGCAGTTCATCCCAGACGCGGACTCGTTCATACCCCGCTTCCAACGTCTCAGGTCACTTAAGCTGCATGTCGATACGGGAAAATACGCGCACGAAAACTCGCTTCTCGTGACGCCGTGGCACTACTTCGCTTTCGACCGGAGACGCGATGCGAGTAAACGCTACGACATCCGCTTCGTCAAGGCGCTCGAGCGCTGTCCTGAGCTCCGACACCTCGACCTCGCCTTCTACGCGCAGGCGACCATATCCATGTTGCGCACACTATCCGAAAACCCAATACTGCGGTCGCTCACGTTGCGCTACGGCTGCCAGGACGTTCAGAAATTTGAGGACGATCTCTCCGCAGCATATTCATTTCCAGCTTTTCCTTCTCTCCGACATCTGGAGATCAGGGGTCTTCCTCCCAGGGACGCCTCCCGTCTTCTCACTTCGCGAACTCCCACGCCGCTCGAAGGAATACGCATCATCGACAATCAGTACGACACGCGGTATGACGATGACGAGCGATTCGGTCCAGCGAAAGACGCATTGCTCAATACGTTGGGCCTTATCTGCTCTCAGCTCGAACCCTATCACTCCCTCCGCGTTCTGGACATCCAGAGCCCCTCGTATAACAGATTCTCCCTCTCGCTGGAAGATCTTCGCCCACTGTCCGCATTCCCCGATATGCGCGAGATCACATTTTTGACCAAGCACGACACGATGTTGGTCGACGCGGACTGCGAGCAGATGGCCGACTGGTGGCCGCGCCTGGAAGTTTTCGCCTTCGGCTATGGGTGTCCGGAGGGCGATCCGAAGTGTACGCTGCGCGGACTTCTGGCTTTGGCCAGCGGCTGTCCGTACCTCGCAAGGCTTGAATTACCGCTCGACGCGAGGAGCATCCTGGCAGACATACAGCCGGACCCCAATCGCGCGCCACCGCCGTACAACAGCCTAGCGCACCTCGACGTTGGCGACGCGCCCATTACAGACACGGAGGCCGTCGCGCAATTCTTGAAGACCACCTTCCCAAAACTGCGCTACCTAGATTATAGTTTCTACCGCGAGCACGGAGATCTCGACCGGAGGATGCGAGAGTGGAATAGGGTCGTGGAGGTGGTGACGGGGGTGAAGCCAGAGGATTACAGCATACACGACTCGGATGCCGAATCCGTTGATGACTCGATCGAGTGTCTCTAACAGAGCATTGTATTCTGATCTATTTACCGTAGTAAGGTCTGGAGGCTTTATACGCATTGCCGCCTCCCCCATCTGGATGCCCGCGTTGTCTCCTGTATCCCAGGTGTGTTACAGATGGGGAAGACGTGCTACGGCCCTGGGGAGGGGGGGGGGAGATGCTAAGGCTTGAAAGACGTATAAAACCCGGGGGCAGGGGAGATCCTAAGGCTTGAAAGACATTCATAAGGCTGGGAAGACATCCCAAGGCCGCGAAGACATCATCAAGCTGGGAAGACGTTCTAAGGCTAAGAAGCCATCACAAGGCTGAGAAGAGATTCAAGGCTGAGTGGAATATGCCACAGTCGCCGCTCTGACATAGTAAAAACTTCCTCAACATGTCCCCGGGGTCATGCATCCGGATGCATCGATGAGTGCTTTCGCGGGGACAAGCGCGTTCCCTCCCCAAGAGTGTTGTCCGATATGGAGAAAAGCTCGAATTTACATACCTCCCGCCAAGATGTATGGCCACAGTGTCCATAGGGACTACGGGTAAAATGGTTGGAAGGAATATTAGTATTCGATCAGTCCTGGTATCCATAAATACTAGTCTACACAAGCCTCTAAAGTATGTACGTCGCATAGCAATCAGTTAAAGCAGCAGAGGGTAAGGGGGAAGGGGGTCAGTATCGACATCAGCCTGTCAGGGAAAGTGGTCGGTGCATAATGCGAGGACGTGCTGCGTCCGGGGTCCAGCCCAAATTCGATATCCCATATCAACCAACATAATCCATCGTACTGCGGTCGCTCGCGCTCAACCGTGCGTACTCGAGGCAAAGCCTGTACACATACACTGCGGAAATCTCGTCAGTCAGGCAGATCCCCCACCGAGCGCAGACACTCACCCTCCATGTCGACCTTGCGGCCGATTGTGTTCTTCCACCGCTTGCCCTCCTGCGCGATTCGGTGCAGCCGCTCGTCGCCTGTTGGTCGTCGTTCGCGCGTCTGAATCGCCGTCAGGGCGCCCTCCTCCTCCTCGGTCGTCGTCTCGTTCAACGCAGTCAGCGCGACCTGCGGCGCGCCCGAGAAGTACGCGTGGATATTGTAGATCTCCGAGTAGTTGAGCGACATGGGGATAAAGTGCACCCAGGGCTCGATCCACTCGGAGAAGAACTCGCGGTACAGAGTCGCCTTCACCGGCACCGAGTCGCTCGCCAGGAAGGACATGAAGCGCCCGGAGTAGCTCATGCCGTCGAGGTCGACGAGGTACTTGTACGACCAGTGCGCGCCCAGCGGGACGGGGTCCGCGAAGCGGTGCGTCGCCTGCAGCGCCTCGAGCCCGCCGGGGTACTCGCCCGGGTTCGTCGCCTTCGTGAAGGCCGCGTCCATCAACTCCGCGTTCAGATGGCTCACGGGCACGGACGCGGTCGTGTAGTTCGTCGAGTCGGACGGGTGCGCGAATGTGACGGGCCGCGGTGCGTCGGACTGGTCCGAGGTCATGCGCAGGAAGCGGTGGCGCTGGTACTGGGCGGAAAAGCCGGCAGGGTTGCCGCCGCCGCCGGTCGTCGCGCCGCGCCAGAAGATCTTGTCGCTCTTCTCGTCCCACGGCTTCTCCATGTCGTCCACGAGCTTCTGCTCGAGGTGCTCCTGGTCCCACGCGTACGTGTACTCCTTCGTGCCGCCGTAGTAGTAATGGCTGGGGATCTTGATGTCGTAAAAGCCCTTGGTGTTCGCGGGGGAGAAGATGGGGTAGAGCATGGGAATGACACGCCAGTCGGAGAAGAAGTGGCCCTGGCTGTAGTGGTCCTGCGGCTGCTGGCAGTAGTCGATTTTTGACGGCGTCTCGCTGACGAACGTCAGATCGAGCTCAACTGCGGTCTTGCTGGTATTGAGGTAGTCGACGGGGGGCGGGGAGAAGATGTTGCGTGTGCCGGAGTAGATTTGGCGGGCGGGGTCTGTGGGCTTGCAGGTTCGCCGCCATGAGTTCCATACGCTGCCGTCACCTGTCCAGCTCGGGATGAAGGGACCACCGAGAACAGATTCGATGCCAGCTGCATGGTCATGAGTGAATGAAGGGGCAGGCGTATTGGTGCACGCACCAGAGTAGTCGTACGTGGTCATGTTGGGGTACGCTCGGTGCTCCCAGGGGATGATGATGCGGCCCTCCGCCTTTGCGTTGATAGGGAAAACGAGATCGGGCAGCTGCAGATGGTGTGAGCAATCGTCTTGTGATACGAACATGCAACGTACTTCATGCGCGAACTTTTCCAACATGACGCGGAAGCCGTGCGCGCGGGCACCCTCCTCCGTGTCTTCAAAACCCTGCTTGCGGATATTTGCCCATTTGCCATCGCGAATAGACACCAAGTCAATGGAGGGGAGCTCAATGGCCTGCTTGCATGTCAGTTTCTGCGCACGATCGCCCCGCTATACGCGCACCTGCAGCGCTCGCCGCGCGAGCTCCTCGCCCGAGATCTCCCAGAACGGCTCGAGGTCGTCGACCAGCCCGTCGAACTCGTCGACCATCACGAAGTCGTTGTCCTTTGCGAATGCCCACCACTTGTCGAAACCCTTCGGGGGATTGCGACCGTAGCGCCGGCGATACTCCGCCGCTGCGGCCTCTAGCGTCCGGCTCTGCCGCGCGACTTTGCGCTCAAAGCGCTCTTGCGCGTCCGCAATAAGCTGGGGGATGGGATGTGGGTCGACCTCTACGATCTCCTCGGGCACGGTCGAAAGGGATATGAGCGTTCGGCTGGTATAGATGCGCACGAAAATGAAGACGGCGGAGAAGATGATGATGTAGCTGAGGTTCTGCGAGACGAAGCGCCTCGTCCGCGCTGCGTTGTATTCCACGAACGAAGTCCCCGCGGCGCCCTTCTCGAGGTCGGCGCGGGACTTCATGTTGTCGTCGTTCCCGCCGCCGCCGAAACGAATTTTGAGCCCGGAAAAGCCAAGGGCCATGATGAAGAAGCTCGCTGGCGTAAAGTCTGAGGTAAGACGTAAGGAGCGTAGAATTTGCAGATGGGGGGAGGAGGAGAAGATGATATTTGAGCTGGCGGTCCCGGGCCATTGTCCCGCATCAGCTCCGCCGAATTTCAATTCATTTTGTTCTCACCAGAAATGGAAAGAAAGCCGAATTTGCGACGCTGGCGCCCGCAGGCTCATGAACGTTCAACATTCGACATTCAAGAAAGAGGAAATGCTTGGCAAAGTGAGAGTGCAGGAAGAGAACAGAAATGTGGTTTGTTTGTTCGTTGTTGTTCTGTTTGTTCAGATTTGGTTCCGATTGTAAGAGCTGAAACAACGCGTCCTGGACCATTGACGCGCCTGACAGCGGAGGTAATTCATAAGGCGGAGAACAACATAGCAACACCCTTCGCCATGTCTAGGAAATACTGCCAGGGATGTCTTACCGCGGTAGAAACGAATCCATGGCCGAGATGCCGAGTGTTTACTCAGATTATGCATAAGCGCCTGCGCTCGGCCCCAAAGAACACCGGCGACATGTTGAGGAAGCTTCCATGTCAGCACGGCGACTGTGGCATATTCCCCTCAGCCTTGAATCTCTTCCCAGCCTTACTTATGATGGCTTCTCAGCCTTAGAACGTCTTCCCAGCTTTATGATGTCTTCCCGGCCTTAAGTCGTCTTCCTCATCTGTACACACCTGCGGCATCGGAGACAGCGGGGCCATCCAGGTTGGGGAGGCGAGTCATCGCATGTGGGTATTTATACAGACCTTGCTGTAAAGAGATCAGAATACAATGCTCTAGAGATGCTCCGAATCATCAACGGATTCGGCATCCGAGTCGTGGATGCTGTAATCCTCTGGCTTCACCCCCGTCACCACCTCCACGACCCTATTCCACTCTCGCATCCTCCGGTCGAGATCTCCGTGTTCGCGGTAGAAACTATAATCTAGGTAGCGCAATTTCGGGAAGGTGGTCTTCAGAAATTGCGCGACGGCCTCCGTGTCTGTAATGGGCGCGTCGCCAACGTCTAGGTGCGTTAGGCTGCTGTGCGGTGGTGGCGCGCGACCGGGGCCCAGCTGGATGTCTGGAATGTTCCTCGCGTCGAGCGGTAATTCGAGCCTCGCGAGGTACGGACAGCCGCTCGCCAAAGCCATGAGTCCGCGCAGCGTACACTTCGGACCGTCCTCCGGACACCCATAGCCGAAGGCGAAGACTTCCAGGCGCGGCCACCAATCGGCCATCTGCTCGCAGTCCGCGTCGACCAACACGGTGTCGTGCTTGATCGAGATGGCGATCTCGCGCAGGTTGGGGAACGCAGAGAGTGGGCGGAGATCGCCCAGAGTGAGGGAGAATATGTCATACGAGGGTCCCTGGATGTGAAGAACGCGGAGGGAGCGAAAGGGCTCAAGTTGAGAGCATATAAGGGCCATCGTACTGAGCAACGCGTGTTTCCCCTGACCGAATCCCTGGTCATCTCTGAAACGCGCGTTGTACCGTTTGTCAATGATGCGTATATCTTCCAGCGGCGTGGGTGTTCGCGATCTGAGAAGACGGGAGGCGTCTCTGATTGAAAGATCCTTGATCTCCAGGCATCGAAGAGAGGGAAATGCTGGAAATGAATATGCTGCGGAGAGATCGTTCTCGAACTTGTGCACGTCCCCGAGGTCATACCGCAGCTTGAGCGACCGCAATGTGGAGTTTTCGGATAGTGTATGTAACATGGATATGGTCGCCTCCGCGTCGAACGTTAGGTCGAGGTGTTGGAGCTTCGGACAAAGCTCGAGCGCCTTGACGAAGCGGATGTCATAGCGTTTACTCGCATCGCGTCTTCGGTCGAAAGCGAAGTAGTAATACGTCCGCACGAGCCGAGAGTTCGCGCGTGCGTATTGTCCTGCAGCGACATGCAGCTTGATTGACTCGAGACGTTGGAATCGAGGTAAGAAAGAGTCCGCGTCTGGGATGAACCTCTCGAGCGCTGTACAGTCCAGGGTGGTGATGTACTGATGCGGGATGAGGAGTGGCAGTAGCTTTGCGTAGAGAAGAAGCTGACTCGAGGGGGGTTCGAGCGTTACTGAGCGGACTCCTGCCAAAAGAGGAATTCGAGGAGGCGGGCAAGCGACTATGGCTTCGAGGGCGGCGTCAGTGCAGCTGGACAACATCTGGCGCATCCGGTAGGATTTCACATGACGTGCGCGCCTCATAACTTCGGACCAGTCCTCCGGTCGAAGTGGGCGTGTAATGTTCTGTAGGAAATTAGCTAAAACCAGTCATAACTATACGAGTGAACCTCACAAAGTTTTCGGGCCATGCAAACGTAACTCCGCCCTGTTCATCCTCATGCGAGCCCTACATTCTGTGAGTTTGACGTAGGAAAGAGTATATCGCTTGACATACCCTACCTTCCTCCCATGCATCTTGAGGCAAGAGCCTCAGCAGAGGCGGAAGCGTTTCTATCGATTCCCAAACCGCTTGATCCGCCTCCGAATACCACGTCTTGCACACGAGTTTGAGGGGACGCACTTCGGTGATCCATAGATATCTGAAGACCTCGAGCCGGAGTTCTGGCACGTCAAGCATCGTGCGGTGAGAGATGAGTGCGAGATGGGCGGTCGAGAATAGAGAACCAAAGTCCGCGCCAACTGAAGTCACGCCTGTGACAATGCCGTATGGCCTTCCCATTCGGGAAGGCTTTGTTCGCGGCTACTGCTTGTTATCCATTCACGCGGGAAGTTCGTCAACGTATGCGGCTCTCGGCTTTGTCAAAGGATCACGAAATAATCCTCTCGCTCTTGGATGCCCTGTCTGCAAATTCCTGCCGTAATCGACAAAGATACCGCGATGCGGGAGGGACGGGACATGCATGCGCGTTGACGATCGATAATATCACTTGCAATGATATGGTTAAAGTTTCGCCGAGAAGTACATCGAACAAATGACGTAAAAGTAGTCAAAGGGACCCGACCTTGGAGTTATCGGTCCTGCGTCCATCGTGGAGAACAGTCGCTCGACAAATCTTGAATCCTCGTATAGCGGCTCATGCCAAGGCGAGTCGAACTGGACAAAGCTGAAGGTAATTTTGGCTGCAAAGTGAAGGAAAGCGAGGTGCCTACCACGAAAATTGCTCTTCTGTCCGTCAAAGCCATAGAGGGTCATCTGCTGCTACTCCGGTCACCGATTCTACAACACGCTTCCACGCTGCCTGCCTCCTGTCGATATCATCGTGGTCTCCATACCAAGTGTACTTCAATGTGCGCAGCCTTGGAAAAATCGTCTTCAAGAACTGCGCGACTCCCTCCGTGTCCACGATCGGCGCGTCGCCGATGTAGAGCAGCTTCAAGTTTTGATACGGCGGATGCGCGTCGCCGGGTGCTGGTTCGACCTTTGGTATGACGCTGGCGTCCAGCGGCAGATGGAGGTCGGTGAGGTAGGGGCAACGCGCTACGATGTAGAGGAGCCCTCGCAGGCTGCACTTGGCGTCACCTTCATCGCCGATGTCCTCGTCACCCATCATGAGGACCTCCAGACGCGGCCACCACCCCGCTATAATCTCGCAGTCCGCATCGACGAGCGACGGCGCGAGCGGCATGGTGAGGTTGATCTCGCGTATCTCGGAGAATACAGACAAGGGGCGGAGATCTCGTAGTGTGAACGGATACGCTTCGGTGGAGTTTCCCTCCAATCTGAGGACGCGGAGGGAGCGATAGCCTTCGAGCTGCGTGCATACCAATTCTAGCATGTCTAGAAGCTCCTCCTTGTCGGCGATGAAGAATTCGTCAGAACGAGACGCGTAGAGGTGCCTCTCGATGACGATCTTCTCCAGAGGTATGCGCGTCGACGACGACGTGAGCAGGCGACGGGCGTCTGCTAGTTTGAGGCCCTTGATGGTGAGTTCCCGAAGAGCAGGGAAGGCAGGGAAAGAATATGATGGAGAGTGTAGTTCAGCTGCGAAATATCGTGCGCCCCTGTCGGCGTCGTACCGTAATACAAGGGACTGCACTGTCGGATTACGGGAGAGGGTGCGAAGCAGAATCAAACTGGCCTGGGCGTCCGTCTTAAGATTGACATCGCGAAGCTTAGGACAGCGCTCGAGTGCTCTGAGGAATTGAACGTCGTAGCGCTGAGCGGGTTTGTGTGATTCGTCGAAAACGAAGGTAGGCCACGGCGGAACGATATGCGTATGGCTGTCCGCGTATTTTCCAGGTTCGAGGTTCAATCGTATTGATCTCAAATTCGAGTAACGAGAGAGAGAAACGCCGGGGTCGGGTATGAGTTCCTCGTCGGCCGTGCAGTCGAGCGTGGTGATATATATGTGTGGAACGAGGAGGTCGAAGAAGGTTTTGTAGAATGAGGCCCTTCCACGATAGTATGAAAAGTGAAGTGTCGCTGTCTGTAGACCGGACAGCAACGGGACGCATGGTGGTGGAGAAGCGACGATAGCTGCGAATACGTCTTCCCCGCACTTCAACATGCTCGACGCTCGGTACTTCTTGACGAAGCGTGCCCGCTCTACGACAGCAGCCCAGTCTCCAGGACTAAGCGCTCTTTTGATCCTCTGAGAACAATTAGTTGACTGAACTTCGTCCAGCAGAACAGAACAAGCGGCCTCACAATGGCTATGGGAAATGAGCGGCTACCGGCGAGCATGTCCGAATAAGTATCCTAGAGTCAATCTCATGAGTCAAGTCATAGACCAATGTATACTTCTGAGTACCGTACCATATCCTGCTCCCATGCATCCTCGGGCAAGAGCCTCAGCAGAGGCGGCAATGTTTCTATCGATTCCCACGTCACTTGATCTGCTTCTGGATACCACGTCTTGCATACGAGCCTAATGGGGCGCACATCACTGATCCACAGGTACCTGAATATCTGGAGCCTGAGTTCTGGAACGTCGAGCATCGCGCGACGGGAGGTGATGTGGCATGTAAACAGCTAGCGTGACGTTGCTTGGCTCAGCGCGTGACAGTCACGTGCAATTCCGCGCAGGCATGCCGCACGCTCCTGGCCTTGTCCTCCCATACCAGCATGTCCGACGCCCTATATATCCCGGACATTCAAGGTCTCATATGCGAAAATCTATGGACTGTGCGCCTGGAAGATCTGCTGAGGCTGAAAGCCGTGTCGAGGAGCTGGGCTGCAGCGGTCGAGCCTTTTCTGTGGAAGAATCTTTCGCGACTCAGATATCTACTGAGGTATCTACCTGAGGATGCCTGGGAGGAGCGTCTCGCTATAGTGCGTGACACTCGATATATGGTCTGGCATATGAACTCATCAATGCGTCCGTTGTTCGTGATCCAGTTCTCGCCACGACCCTCTTTTCCCGATGAACATCGCTTTCGGTTGGATTTTGTGAGTTGTCTTCTTACTTGTGTGTGGAGGTCCATATATGATTGACTGACCTTTAACCTGTCAGAAAATCAAACGCGATCTTGTACCCAGCGATTGGACCCCCGTGTATGAAAAGGCGCGTTTCGTCAGGACGTTCCAGCTTCAGACAAAATGCAACGCGGAAGTGTTCAGAGCGATTATTGCCTGCCCGCCTTCTCTTCCACTCTTCCCTGGTCTGCTTGACGTGGACTATAGCGAGGCAGGTGCGCTTATCAGCGAGGACTGCGCCGTTTTGCACGAGCAAATGCTCGTCGCTTTCGGAATGCATAGTACCATCGAAAACTTCTACGGAAATGTGAGCAAAATTTTGCACATCTGCTTGCAGAGACCTGATATCTGGTGGACAGCTTGGCCCATGGCTACTCCGCGCACTCTTGCATGGTCAATCAATCCGTACCATCTCGGACATGCATTGCATGTTCATGGATGGTTTGCACTCGTCCCTTTTCGACAACACTCGAAATATGACGCCGTGGATACTCGACCTCTTTCATCGTCGCCCGTTCTTCGACGTGGTTGACAGTCTTTCCTACGCATGGATCGAGGGGCGCAGCTCGCCCCTGGAGCATGCCCCCGCTCGTCCAGTCAGAACGACAGATGACGAAGACCTTGCCGCAACGCTACCCTCCTATGTTTCTTTATACATTCTCCGCATTCGCGAGAGGAGGATAACCACGCATCATTTCCATCTCGAAGACCTGCGCCCGCTCGCGGGCTTTCGCGACCTCACCGAGTGCGTCCTCGAGGTTGGCAATCCAGCGCTCACGGATGACGACTGCAAAGAGATCGCGCGCTGGTGGCCGACCCTGCGCGTCCTCAAGCTCGGCAATCGGAACTTGGATAAAGCTCCGACATGCACGTTACGTGCCGTCGTCGCCTTTGCCGAGCGATGTCCGCACCTCACCTCGCTCGCGGTGCCCATAGACGCGTCGGTGTTTTGCCATACGCCGGCGCTGCGCCACGCGCTTGAGGACCTCTTCGTTGGCGACTCCCCCATCGAGGACGTGCACGCGGTCGCTGAATTTCTGCGAACGGTGTTCCCTAGATTGGCGGAGGTGAGGTACGGCTGGACGTTGCGGGGCAATGGACACGGGGACGTTTCCAGGCGGCTCGTCGCGTGGGATGAAGTGCGGGAGCTAGTGACGGGAAAGTTACCTGGTCGTAACATATACCTTCACGGGGTGGAGGAGAGGGCGTATTGGAGCGACGAAGAATTTTACTAGACCTGATTTTGTTGCTTTGTCGGGACAATTGCGGGATTCCATGGATGAGAGGACTGGACTAAATCTGTATCCGTCATAAATAAAGTAAGGAAGATAAGTCACTAGTTTTGCATGTTGGAATCGGTCCCCTACGCTATCGTGAGCATTTCCGTGGCTGAAGCATGGAGCAGTCAACGCACCTCCAGGTCCCGCTTCTTCATCTCGAGGAGCTCCGGCCATGCAGGCAGCCTGTATATTGTCGGTAAGGCATCCCATAAACCCTTCTTCCACTCTTGATAATGCAAGCGCATATCCGCGAGGCACGTTGCGCAAACAGCGTCCGTGTCATCTTCATCGTCCAGAATATCGTCCAAGAAGTCCAGAGGTGACTCGGAGAAACGGGAGTCTCCATCGCCTAAGCTGAGTTGAAGGCGTGCCATTGCGCATTTGTAGTTATAGCACTGATGGCCTGGCAGCAAGAAGACGTAGCGCGGGAACATCCGCTGCACTTCGGACATGGCGCTAAATATGATGGCGAGGTCGTTGTGCGCCAGACAGGCTGGTCTTCCTTCGAGTGATTCGGAGGAGGAAATCATGGTCTCGGGGAAGAACATGGCGCCTAGGTAGATGGACGGCAGAAGCCAGGCAGCGCCTACCTCTTGCGCGAGAGCCAGCGCTATTCTGATTGTATGAGCGCTCTGATCGTCCACGTCGAGGTGGGTCTCCAGGTCTGTCGCGAAGATTTTGGAGAGATGGCGAAGTGCGCAGCATCGCCATTGTAGGGCTTGATACTTGTGCGCGAGGCGGAGGACACCGAAGATGATGTCCACAGAGGCCTGCATAGGAGGAGGGGGGAGATAACTTCATCAACAAGTGAGATGATATGTCGACTTGACGTCGCGAAAGCACGTACTGGGGAAAATACAGCGCTTTCAGAAAATGACGGACATCCGCCGGTTCGTCGCCGCACAGAGCTACCAGAGGGGCACCGTCATATGCAGCCTGCGCTTCGCCTTGAGGAATCGTTTCCAGGTCATGAAAGAAGAGCGAGTGCATGGCCAGGACGCTGTGATGGACGCGAAAGAGACACGCGTCTTGTAGGATGAGGTTGCCGTCATTCAGCCATAGTTCAGCGTCACGTGTGCATTGCTCAGGTGCAACATTGGATGAGTCCATGTCGACAGATGCTATAGGAGACTGCAGGTGAATCCGGGATTTTTAAGATGGAGGTTGGAGACAAGGGGTATATATATAGGGGCCGACGGCGGAATCCGGACCGGAGACTGCCATGCATGATATCTAATCTTATCTCTTCGGCTTACTTCTTGACCTCAACGGTCAGCTTGACCTGTTCCGACACGACAAGAGCACGAACTTTATGTCACCACCGGTTCGCTCAATTATCGTTGAAGGTTTTATCCCTTCCGAATTGTCTGGAAACTTTACAAGGACGAGCGCCCACGGCAACGCTCATAATCTTCCTTGATGAGATCTATAGCCTCTCGGACCTACAATACTACGAAACGGAAGAGAAGCTGCGTTGAGATTACGCGGGACCGTCGACCCTCTCAGTACGTTCCAGGTCCAAGCCAACCGCTTACCATGAGTTCTCCTCGACATATTGATGTGCCAATACTCCCATAGGCTATTTTCGCGAGAGTATGTTTGCGCGTCCGCAGATCCCACCTCGAAGTGCAGCATCATGAAGCTCAAGCCGGTGCCTCTGCCTTGTCAACGCTCGCAAACTTATGTGACACACGTGACCACGGAACTCGAAAGTCGGCGATATCGATGACTCACGAGCCACGATTTTCACAGGCCTTCGGTCTTGAACATCATCAGCTCGTCGATCCACATCCAGACCTGGATTCTCCAACAAGGCCTGGCAGCGTGTATCATCTACTGGGATCTATCTAGCTCTTCAGTCACAGGAACTTCCCTCGAGGCGCAGGTTTTCAGAAAGAACAGAAGTAAGCGCCTTTGTCTCTAGCGCGTATAAATCGGCTGTACGCTCAGCGCCCGACAGCATGTCACTTCCTGCGTCGTCCGACAACGACCTGCCCCACCTCGCCAAGCTCACCGTTACCCTTGTCCGTCTGCAGGATGACCTGGACTCCCTGAAGCCCGTCAGTGTGCTGAACAGCACAAAGCATCATACCACGAAGGAGGTGCTCTCCTTACTCAAGAAGCGCCCGCTCAAAATTCTCCTCGACGGCCCGCCTGACGATCCCCTACTCCAATTCGTGCACAAGGCAGCGTGCAAAGGCATTGTTTCGGCGTTCTTTTCATTCGGCATCATCGCCGAGCTTGTCTTGAAAGGACTGACGAAACTCTGGGTCTTCGATGCGCCAGAGATCGTTTGGGCGAGCGTCTTCCGCTGGATAGAGTACCTTCTTCTCGTGAATCACAATCTCTCCCTTGATGCCTTTCCGCCGCACCTCCAGCCGACCATGCTGAATGCCGTCGACGCGATGGCGAGCGTGCTTGAGCAGTTCGCGTGCCTTCCTGCAGACACGTCGCGATCGATCATCTTGTCCGGCGGATACGATGCGGTTCGCGACATCGTGACCATCTGGCTCCACTGGCCGCGCCTACTCGGCTCGCTCCAGGTGCGAAATAATGTGGCGCGCATGTTGCGCTGCACCGCCCTTCTGCAGGCTCTGTGGCGCGTGCTGAATGATCACGAGGACACGCAGGCAGTGCTGGTCGCGGAACTGCTGCGCGCCTCGCGCGGCGACGGACAACGGCTTTTCCGAACCCTCGCTTCACATATCAACCTCATCGTGGCACGCGAGGACGAGATCACAGGTTGGTTAAATCTGGAGAGGCTGGTCTGGACCGTAGCAGCACTGACGAGCTTCCCCGAACTGCGTGAGCGAGGGTTTCCTCGCAAAATGGTCCGAGCCGCGATGTCCGCGATGCATCTGGCGCTCGTACAATTCCAGGAGGCCTTTGTCTCGGCGCAGGAACTCATCGCGCAGATGTCTCGTTACGACCGGGAGGCGCTCCTCATCGCTCTGCAGCATGGTCTCTTCCCTATGCTGGTCAGGCATCATCGGATTCACCCGAACAGCGATACCAACCTGATACACTCCCTCATATGCTGCGCTCTCGTCCTACCTGCCGCTGTTCGGCGGTTGTACAGAAGTCTGAAGGATGTCGACCAGGATACCATGTACCATCGCGACGATCAGGCCCTTTGCCACGTCGCACAGCAGCGGCATGCGCTTCTGCAGCGGGCCGACGACGATTGGAAGATGATCGCTACATGTTCTAACGCCATCGTACGTGTGAAGCGCCCATCCGTCTCTAGCTAACTCTTGCGCCAGTGCACGACCTCCGCTAGTACGGCACTTCACGCGTGCGTTTGTGGCGAAGCACTGTATTGCTCGCGCGTCTGCCAGAGGATGCACTGGAAGGTCGGTCAGCATCGTACTGAATGTTTGCTATCACCTCAAGTCAATGACGGTCAAGGTGACTTCACCCTTCTCCGTTCTTCTCTCTGTCCTAATGCTAACCAACCACTCGCCAGCTGCTCCTCTCCGCGCACGCGACCTGCACTTTCTGGTGGTCATTGCACGCGCGTGGCTGGAGGAAAATTTTGTACGGCTCTCTGAGGAGTATGCGGGATCCTTTCTGGTGAAGTTGGATCTATCTTCTGTGGTGCTCAACCACGAGGTATGTGCCATGCCGTCCACGTCAACGGAGAGCACGCGCGTGGTCACTGTACAGGCGATGTATCAGGAGAGCGGTTCAGCGCGCAGCCGCAGAATCATGTTTGACCCAGAGTGGAAGCGTCGGCAAGTACGCTTCAGGCTCCTCACGGACGCGCATTTTGACCCTATGGCTGGCGCTTCCTCATCGTCGTCGTAAAAGCACTGCGCCCTTCGTTGTATTTCCGACGTGGGACAATATGATACGGGTGACTTGCGATTACGCGGGACAAACCGCAACGCACCGCAGCTCTACAACGACAGACCAATAGCGGCAGATATGTTCTCCGTCCTCACCCTCCTCTTGCGTGGCTTGATCCATGCATATGTCTCATTCCCATTGATTTATTGAAAAAAAGCAGCGAAACACGATATAGGGTATATATGTCAGTCTACGTTGATTGAGTACAATTGGTAGCGACCACGGTCGATGGCCACTTAGGCTTCGAGAAACACCTTTCGCAACAGGAAGGCGTGCATAGTGGAGGCCAGCCTACCTTTAACGGCACCTTCTTGAGCGGCTGCATTCCCATCTGGCTTTCCGCCACGCCGAACGAGGCGCTTACGGAGAAAACCAGCGGTCTTCCTCATAGGGCGTGCTTTGGGCGACGTCAGAACACGGAACAAACATGAAAATGACAAGGGAGAGGCGTACCAGATGTCTTCTTGACTCTCGCCACAAATGCGCGCCCGCGCGACATACCAGACAAGGCCTGTCCGTGCGCCGCAAGAGTAGCCATGTACGCCGCATCCTGCTGCTTGACCTCCTCCAAGCGCTGCTTCTGGCGTTCGATATAGTCGCTTTTGATCCTTAGCGGTATATCAGTATCTTTGAGGCTCAAAAGAAATGACGCGTGAGGAGTTTAGGGCTTACCTTTCGAGCTCCTTCAGCTCCTCAAAGAAGCCCGTCGGATCGGGCGGCGCCTCAAATTGCTTGATGTCGTAGGACTCGACATGTAGCCAGGGAAGGTCGTCCTCAGCCGCATTCAAGCCAAGAAGGATACCGGCAATAACATCCTTGAAATTGGACGAGGATGAGGATGAGTCGCCATCGACGCGAGCGTCAAAATTCCTTCCTGCGTTGACGGGAAGATCACGACGACGTGCGGCGTCGGCGTTATCATTGTGAGACTCCTCAGCGCCTTCGCCGAGGCCGCCATCTGCCGCGTCGACGGCCCTAGGAGTTTGGTTGCGGATGGCGGCGAATGGTGGGTCCAGGGAAGATGTGACAGTCGTGTCGTCCTTTGGAGTTGACCCAGTCGCAGCCAGTCCGACCGCAGCCTGCTCTGACGCGGCGCGCGCTGCTTCTCGGGTGACCATCCACCATGGCTTGCCGTCCGTGCGACGCCGCCTGTTGGCGACTCGAATCATCGACAATGTACCGGCCGTCACGATGTGAGGAGGCGGCGAATCGGTCTTCTCCGCCTTGGAGCGCTCGAGAAGATCTGCGTACGCTTGATCGCATTGGAGATACGAGTCGATGACAGGGCCCTCCGACGGCGAGAAACACGACTGTGGATCAATGGCTGAATCCAATGTCTTGCACTTGGCTTCTAGACGGTGGATACGAGTATGGTAGCAGTCATTCCAGGGCAGCGGAGGCAAAGTCTCAACGGGACGCCGGCTCTCGGGGTGCAGTGTGTTGGGTAGGATGGGAACCGTCATGTATGGTTCAAAACATGAATCTGGATCCTGAATAGGAAGCCCTTGTACGACAAAGTCCCAGATAAATGTGCGCTGGGGCGTAAAAGCACCAAGCGGGTGGACCTCCTGGAGGACCCTCCTTCAGTGAATGAACGGTGGATGAACAAACGACGCACCCAAGTTGCTGCGGCCACATATCTTGAACACTGCATCGCGCTGCCCTGCTCGCGGACAATATCGTCGTCGATCCTCTCCAGGCTCAGAACAGGGTCCAAAGAGACCACGACGTACGCGCCCATGTATGGGAGGAGGCTCATGATTTTCTGAAGGTGGAAAAGAACGATACAGAGGCGAAAAGAGCGCGCGTTTCACGCTTGGGAAGATATCGAGGCAAGATGCATATGTCTAAGCATCCTTGTCGACGTGGCATCACGACGAGCTCGCCGGCGTCGGCACGGTGCCGGTAAAGTGCCACAATTTGTGAACTGAATGAATCGAAGTCAAGCACCGAGTGACGGTGCACATGCGCCATGTCACGTCACTGTCACCGCTTTCGGCGGCTGGAAGGTTTGCTTACACCAGGCTCACACCGGGCTTGCACCCCATGTTCGGTCTTCACGCGACAAGACTTGAGACTGCTAAACTGCTGCTCGATATATGGATAGCCGGCAGGCTTGTGTCTACTGATGTCGACCCCGGAAGTTGCGAGCTTGCGGCTGTGGAAGGTATCTCGTAATTCTCACAGGAAGACCGACTTCGGAAGCAATAGCCGCAGTGGTTATTGTGCTATTGCGAGGTCGCTCGCTGAGAGGCGGACCAATTGACGCTCGAAAAGGAGTACCTTGTTGCCGGAAGTAGGGATAGAGCGAATACAATTGTATACGATTACGTTGCGGGGTCCTCACCGCGAACATCTTTCGCTATTGTGAGTCCTTCTACATATATACCGAGCCCTTATCATGTGCAATTCAGTTACCTTTCCTTCCTCCCGCAGCTCGCGTCATGTCGAACGCCGTCGCCTACGACCCCGCCACAATTCCCCGCTGTGACTGCACCTTTCGGCCTTGCGCAGAAGATGGTCGCGACGTTTCCTCTATACCACGTCCCGGGGACGTTCTCGGGACACGTGAGCCACTCTTGACCGCGCTCAAGCCATTCGTCGAGGACCTCTGGCGCCAGCGGAAGGGACTGCCCATTGCGGCTGAGGAAAAATCACTTATCCTGTCCCTCATTCGCAGCGTGTGTTCTGGTTTCACGAAGGCCAAGCTTGTCGAAGCAGCCAGCGTATACTGTCCGAGGACGGCATTCGGACCGGGACCGGTAACGGACCGATGGGCGTTTATGAGCTGATTGCGTACCTATACACCTCTACAAGCTAGGTAGTGTGAGAATGCATAATCTTGTGAGTATAAGTACCAAATTTTGGGGCCATCAAGCGTAATGTCGTCGTGCAGTGGGCGGAGGAAGACGGCGGAACGCGTCTTGCGCCACGTTTTGCTACTTCCGGCGCAGCCCTACCCTCATGATCACCCAATATCTCGTCCGTATCTACATCTATCGCCACGAAATTTGTACCCACTTCTCCCAGAGGTCTTCTACATTCTGCGCACTACCTATCTTCCCAATCCTCCCTTTTCTGCTCCCCCGAGCGCTGTCTTTTCCTATCATGCTGATTCTGATCTGCTTGATGGCCCAAAATTGTCCCATAAATCGCGGGCATCGTCGCTGTGCACCTATCAACACATAATTTGGGGAAGGTTGGCTTGAGATTGTCCCCCTGCGATGCATCAGTAATTAAAACTTTTACGATATTTTTTGGACTTTCTATCGAAGCATCACCATGATCGATGGTTCTCTGTCTTCAAGGTGCTTTCAGGCAACATCCGGGACACGTAGATGCTATCGGCTCAAGTGAAATGTTCCGTGCGTGTAATGACTCTCCAGAGACCCCACAGTATTCACCACGCTGCAGGCTTTGAGGTGTAGGCGAGCACATCGTGTCGAGATGACCAGCGGCAGTCAGAACAACCCACATCCCTTCATTATTCTGGGCAGCATGTTGATGAGTAAGGGCTGCTTCTTGTATGATATGCAACAATATCATCATGTCAGATGTGTTTGGGAAATTGCTGGCACCCAGTGGGTGAACGATGACTTGAGCTGGGCCATGCCAGCAGAACTTGCCGAGTAAGTATTCGTGATTGTATCACCTTGGATGCTTATTTGAACAGGATGGGTATTCAGAAGCCAAGCCATCTTTTCATAAGAAGGTGCACATAGACTCAGCAGCCATAGCGGAGGTATGGTGGATCTGAAGCGCGCCGAAGGGGAATAAATTTGGCATTTGTTCTGGATTTGGTCGATTTTCCCACGCCCTGGTCCGTTACGCGTCAAATCCATCAACTGGGCGAGATCGTTCAAAATATTCGTGCAGGTCCGTGCTCCACGTTAAAAAATTCAGCGCATCAACGAGGCATGTGTATAGCTTCATTCTACCACATGAGCACAGAACTATGAGCAAACTATGCTTGACGTGAGCTATCCAAAGCAAAAACATTACGGTGGTCCAGTACGCGTCCTGTGACAGTACTCATCGCATTCTACCCACTGGAACAAGGAGCGTCCATGCGTCTTGGTGCGAGCAGACGGTCCAACTTAAAGCCATGTATATTTGTCTCATGGGCACATTCGAGGGAACTTGGCATCTTCCTCCCGTCTTGCGGGACCTCAAGTCTGTGCTCATTCCTGTTATAACCCCGAGTGTTGTCGTCGAGGAAGGGCAGCCTCACATTCACACTGATCCCCCGTGGCGCAGAGAGCCTCAATGGCTGCTTGCCATGTCTGTCCGCGTCGACGAGACAGCGATTTTCCCTTTCATCCGCCACCGCCTACCTATCCCAAAGCACCGCTGTCCTTTTGTCAACGCGGTCGATACCGACAATCTACATGATCTTTGCGCCGACAACCTGGATCGGCTGGGAATGATGCAGCAGTGGCCCGAGGTTCGAGATAAGTTCGCCCGGGATCTCCTCGCACAGACAAAGATCGTGAGTTCTCACTTATGCAGCGCTCTCGATCTCATGCTGAGGACTGCGCGCGACGCTCAGAGTGATCTCTTCAAATACGATGTCGATTTGAACCTTGGCCGCTGGTCCAATAGCTCACAGGTGAGGTTAGCTCATGATCCATAGGCCTCTGGGGGCTGACAGGCCGCTAGGTCATGAGTATGCCTGCGCCTGCTCGAACCTCACGTCCGTCCCACCGTGCACCTATGCCCTGGAAGTCGAGAAAGAAAGTCCCTGCGTCGGTGAGACCTGCTCCTGTCCTGGAAAATAGCGCTTCTTTTGATAAGCAATCCAGGTCTCATTTACCCCGTCGCGCTCTGTGAGTATCGTCTCGCTCTCATTGTCGCAACATTGACTGATACCTGGCTTAGCAAAGGGCCCAGGCGAATATGGCCCTCAGTACGAATGGTAGTGCTCCACCCATTCACAAGGCCAACCCGTTTAGGGCGAGAACCAAGGAACTTGTGCAGGCTGCAGCGTCAGCCGCCTTTTCGCATAGGTTTGGTGCGAAAATGGGTCAGAAGTGGGGTGAGAAGCTCAAAGGCGCTATGCCCTGATCCTGGAGGCGCCCCATGCGCGCGTGTTGTGCCGCGTCGATCTTGTTATTTCATGCGCTCTATTGTCTTCATTGCCACAGGCGCGTCCATGGTCGCCTCGTGCATCGTTTCCAAACTGTATCCATAGCCCTCCGTCCACTGTATCTCAGTTGTATGAACTTCCGAGCGGGCGCACTCCTTTAGCTCGACGCCGCAGGACGTCTCCCTGGCGAAGAACGTACTTCAAAAAACGCTTTATTCTGCTCATAAGTAAATATCGAGGATGTAGTCAAATTTTAATCATGACACAATGATACCTATACCCCAAGCACAGCAATCGGGGAACAGGGGACACGAGAGCAACATGATTATCCACTCAAATGTTGCATACCTGGTACGAAAACAACCCAAAAACTCGTTACATGAGACGGCCCGCGACCACGCACCGAAGGCCTACTTCGGCAAAGCAGTGCCTGCAGCGACAGGGACGCTCAACGACGTCGACGGCGCGACCTTGCGCGAGAACAACTTGCGGAGCAAAGGGGTCCGCGTCTTCTGCTTCCCAATCGGGGCGCCGGTATCCTCGGTCCCGAGGGGCGGCGCTGAACACGCGTCGGCGACACGCCGCGCAGTGATTCGTGTACGCAAAAAAACCTACAGTCTTCGCGAAATGGCGCTCTGGGAAATGCAGGATGAGTTTACAGCCTACTACAGCTGCAAAGCACGTACCGGTCGCTTCCTTGACCGTCGCTCTGAACTTTCGAGCGCGCGACGGGCCAGATAAAGCCTTCCCGCTTGCCTCTAAGGACGCCATATACTCAGCATCCTGACGCCTGACCTCCTCTAGACGCCGGTGCTGCCGCTCGACGTAGTCGCTCTTGATTCTAAACGGGCCGTTAGCATTGCGAACGGAAAAATGACCAGGATGATCTGACCTGTCGAGCTCCTTCAGCTCCGCGAAGAAGCCCGACGGGTCCGGGGGCGCCGCAAACTGCTTGATGTCGTACGACTCGACGTGGAGCCAAGGAGTCTGATCGGCGCTGGCATCGTTCAAGCCAAGAAGGATACCGGCAATCACGTCCTTGAAATCAGACGCGTCTGAATTCGTGTCCTCAGATCCCGCAGTGCGAGCGTCGCTCGACTCGCCGTTGCGTATACCTGGATCTGTGGCCTCGACAGGGTCGTCGATCTTGTTAGGACCGTTGGCGTCGATCGAGCCAGCGTCAAGATCAGTGGACTGCTTGATATCAGCTGAGGATGGTTCAGTCCGCGGGATCATAGAAGCTTCGCTGTTCGACATCGGCTCCTGCGCAGAGATGGCGGACGCAGGCGGCCCATTGGATGGGTTGGACGCTGAGAGAGCATTTTTCCGCGCCTGCACGTTGTCTCGCATGACTTGCCACCAAGGCTTTCCGTCCGCGCGACGCTCCATATTTTGCGAGGCGAATGACCATCAGAGTGTTCGCGGACACATTGTGAGGAGGTGGAGGAGGCGTGAACCTCCTACATATGCAATAAGCAGAGTTAGATCAGGGGAATTCAACACGCACAAATGTAGGCGACGCCACATAGCTCCCGCACCTCATCTTGCGGGCCTCCTCCTTTACGATCTCGTCGTCGATTTTCTGTAGGCTGGAGACCGGATCAAGAGACACGACGGCGTAGGAACCCATATATGGGAGGAGAGTCATCTCGCCAATCGATGAAGACGATAAGCAGACGGTCAAGGTTGATTCGTCGGGGCAGGGAGCTCCAGCGGTGGTGGAAACAAAAGAGCACGCCGTGAACTAGCTCAAAACAAAAGAACACTGGCATGGCGTCGTCTGGTATACCGGCGACATGCGAACTCCGTGTACATGGGAAAGTGAACTGCATGGAAGGTCGAAGTCGGGAAGTTGACAAAAGCGGCCGGCATGCCGGCTGGTGACCGGACCGTCCGCGCGCCACACAAGTTCCCATCCGTTAAACTTACACTGTACAGCAAGAAGCATACACCCGAAATGTCACATGTATGCTATCTTGAACGCCCAAACATCCTCCACCTGCTTCAGATCGTCTTCGTCCGCATACAGCTCAAAGACCCCATCGTCCGTCCACCGCCAGTCAAGCTCTTTCTCCGCAGTGTCGATCCCGAGGAACGTCGCCCTGTCACCCTCCTTGACCGGCAAGGGAAGACTGGTCGAGATGACACCGCCTTCGGGATAGACGAGCGACAGGATGTAGAACGCATCGTCCTTCGTAGTCTGTCGACAAGCGCATCAGAGACACAATTCCGTTGCGAAAGGCACACTACTCACGAAGCGCAGATCACCATCCTCAGCAGCGACATACCAGTACTTGGTCCCATAGATAGCCTCGCCGCTGGGACACGTATTCAGCATCCCCCTCGTGATGGTCGAATCGCCAAATCACTCACCTCATCTTCAGCCACCGTCCGACCGCGAGCAACGAGTCGCGCGATGGAGGCACGATCGTCCCGTTCGCAGTGGGCCCAATATCAATGAGGTAGTTGCCATTCTTCGACACGATATCGACGAGCGAGCGCAGGATATAGGTCGCGTTGCGATAGTCCTCATACGGAGTGTCCCGGTTGTAGCCGTACGAGTACGGATCTGAGCCTTCGCTGGACTCCCACTTGCGCAGTTCTACAAGGGTGTCAGTCACGGTAACGAGATACACGAGGAAGAACGCACTGAGATGGCTCGTGGTCGAGTACTCGGGGTTCTGCATTCGAAGGAGATCAGCACGAGCACGCCGGGGGGACATCCACCAGACTCACATCAAAATCGGAATAGTTCGCCCCGCAACGAGCATTCGCAACCACCTGCCTGCCAGCCCTACGCGCCCAGTTGAACCAGTCCGGCGCTGCAAAATCCTTCATGAGCTCGGCGCCAAAATAAGGTATGTATACGATCCGCACATACCTATGGCCGGAAGCACCGTATCCCCACCTATATCACACCACAGCATGTCGGTCTCGTATTTGTAGAAGAGCGCCTCCATCTGCGGTTTCATGATGTCCTGAAGAAAGTCGTCGACCTCGACGTAGCCCGTGTAAGCCTCTTTCGGCGCGCTCGCGTTGTATGCGTCACTGCAGTCGCGTTGAATCAGCAGGGTCATAGCATGCGCTCAAGGAGTACGCACGCAGCGAGACCTCCCGCGAAGCCTGTATGCTGAAGAATATCGTAGCCAGGCTGGTGGGGACGATGAGCGGCAATGAGACACCATGCATGGCCCACTCACAGAATCCGGGTCAGAACTCCGCCTGTGGTACTGGCCATCGTTGCCGTTCGAGTGCCCGTACTTCGCGAACGACGGATTGAACCATTCGGGGAGCGAGAAGTATAGCTTGGGCATATGTTAGCGATGACGAGGAAGCACTGGCGCAGTGGGGGGAGCTCACCCCACGGTGCAGCTGCGGCTGCGTCGTGTTTGCCGCGAGCATAATCTCAGCGATGAGATCACGCCTGGGGTGGGTGTCAGAGTAGCGACAGCTGACGCGAGATGAGGACGTACTTGGGCCCATAATTGAGCGAGTTCCTATTGCTCGACGCCCCCGTATCGAAGAGGGCAAACCCATCATGATGCTTCGTGGTGATAACCTATAGCAAGCGTCAGCTCTCACTCGAGAACACGCATGACCAGCCCGAACGGAGACCACTCACAAAATACTTCGCCCCCACATCCGCCACAAACTGCACAAACTCCTCCGCGTCGAACACGTCCGCGGTAAAGTCCGGGAAGAAGTCGTCGTAGAAAAAGTCCTCCCCGTACACCTCCTTATGATGCGTCCACACCGCCGAGGACGCGTTCGCGGGGTTGTGCTGCCAGTACCAGTACCACTCGGCGTACTGCGTGCCGGAGATGGTCCACGCGGGGACGGAGTAGATGCCTGTGGTGTTAATAAGTCGTGATGCTCGGAGGAGTTCACATTCTCCCGCTCGTCCAGCCCCTCCTCGCTCGAAATGCCCTTCCCTCCCCTCATCCACCCTCCCCTCCCCAACCTCCCCTCCCCACCCTCCCCTCATCCAACAAAGAAAACCGACAACGCACCCCAATGCACAAACAACCCAAACTTCGCATCATCGAACCACTCCGCGCTCTCGTGCGTCCTCAGGCTCTCGTCCCCCACATAGTATTCCGGGATCCCAGCCACGATCTCCCAAGCGCAGGCCGACAGGGGCTTGCCATTGAGGGTGACCGTCGCCGTGGAGGGCGTGCCCGCGGGAACGACGTCCCTCTTGAAGAATACGCCGTCGCTGTCGGATTCGCCGTCGCTGTCGGATTTGTTGTCGACGGACCTTTGGTAAACGACGCCATTGATCCTCAGACTACCGCCTTCCCCATCGCCACCACCACCTCCCCCCCTCACCCCCCTATTCACCACCCCGACGACCACCTTCGCCTGATCCCCGCCCCTCAACCGCATGATCGTCGCCGGCATCACGGTCTCCACGTCCGGCGAGTCGAGCGCGATGGTGACGGGCGCGGTGAGCCAGGCGGCGGGGCCGGCCGTGGAAGGGGCGAGGTTGTCGATGGTGATTTCGATGAGCTGGGCCTGGGTGCCGTCGTCGAGGGTGCGGAATCTGGAGGGAGGGGAGTGAGTATTGGCAAGAGGGGTATGGGTATCGGCAAGAGGTGCTTCAGATCGGGCCCGGCGCTCACTTTGTTGTGCTGCGCACGTTCTGCACGGCGAGGACAGGCGCGTTTGCGGTGGCGTCCGACGCGGAGACGAGCGTGATGGCAAAGACGTGGATGCTGACGGTGCCTGTGAGCTGCGAGTTGCCCGTCTGGCTGCGTACGGACAAGCGTGAGTGGAGATGGTACATATATGCAAGTTGCGAGACGCACTTTGGCATGATGAGACCCGTCAAGACTCTCCCGTTGTCGACGTGATGCTGGAAGGTGAACATGCGCGTGATGTTGTCTGTGGGAACATGAGTTCGGGTTTGGACTGTGGAAAAAGATAGACAGCGTACAGTTCTTGTGGGTCGTGCCATTTCCGAGGCCCTCGTTCAGGTAGGGCACCGTGATGGGTCTGAGGGGAGTGAGTATGATGTATGGTTTTGGGGGAATGGAGCGCATATACCCGTCGGACGGATTCCTTGACCACCAGGGTGCTACGACGAAGCCCAGGCTTTCCGTGGTGTTGTCGTCGTAGATCTGCGACGAGCATGAGCATTGATGCAAAAAGGTATAACGCTTCACGCACCGCAAAGAACTCCCCGTTCACAACGGCGATCCCATCCGTCACGCCTAGGAAGTTGAACGAATGATAGCGCCCGGGCGGCACCTCGATCGTCTGTCCCGTGCAGTTGATGTTGTCCAAGACAGTAGGATCGGGGTCGGTGAACACAGGCAATTTGTACTGCGAGGCCGTCAGCTTGCTCGTCCATACACGCGTCGCGTCCCACTCACGTTGATCGACGCGTCGACGAGGGATCCCTCGGGGAGGTACTCCGCCGGATACGACCCATTATGTCCGTCGAAATTCGCCATCTGCCCCCTCACCGCGGCAGCCTTGTTGTTCATATACGGTACGAGGTCCACCTGCGTCTGCAGCAGCGCGGCTCGCGTGAGGAGCGCGACTTGAGCGACCACCATCGCACGCGCGCGAGCGAAGAGCATCGTTTCGCGCGGGTCAGCAGACCGCGTCGACGCGCTGCCGGCCTCTTATAAACCACTCTCCAATAGATAAGTCGGTCATCGCGGAGGGGAAAGCCGCAATCAGCAGGCATGTGCACAGATCCACTGATGTTGCCTTCCGGTATGACGGGGCCGAGCGGGGTAGGCGGCTCAGGCGTTCAGGAGACGACGAAGGGCGAAGGAGACGCGGCGGTGGAGAGTGAGCTCGAGCATCGAAGGACGACTTTGACACTGGACATGAGGGCAAGAAGTAAGGAATCACGATGATGATCGAGGGTAAGGCCAAGGAATGGAATTAGATCACTAATCGGTATCACTATCAGTCCCTTTCCTGTTTAGGAACCTCCCCCTGAGGCTCCCCCAAATGAGAACAATTGCTTAGATTCGCTCTCGCTACCTCCGTCGTGATAGGAGGAGAAAAAAAAAACAGAGAAAGGCCAGCAAAAGTCTGTGGCGAGCTTGCATCCCAGCACGTCTGACAACGTGCCCTCGTCTCCTGCGACTGACTCGGCGAGCCCAGCCCCACAAGTCGTTTCCCTCTTTTCGGGGCCCTGAGCGCTGAGCGAGCTTACGCGCCGGAAAACTGTGGACACCAAGCTTTCTGGAGGGGACAATCATGTAACAGCGCCGCCACATTCCCGTTGAGCTGTTACAGCGTAAGATGCAGGACGATGAAAAGGAATGAAGGAAGTCACAGTCACAGGCGTCAAAATAGAGAGGTATGAACTCGAGAAGGTGGTCAGACGGTCGTCGGTACCGCCGCATCCTCGGCGTCCGTGCGGTAGGCAAACGAGATGCATGGTGATACACTACTGATACAGGAGGACCGAGACGAAGTAGCGTAGAGATGAAGCAGCGCGATAGGACCGTTGCGGTTGTGTGTCGGGTCTGTATGTGTAGGCGGGTGAACTCCAAGGTGCAGTAGCACACCAGAAGCCAGGATAATCGAGGGAAGCGCGGGTGGATAGCGCACTTGGCGGACCCGGGGTCGATACATGAACGGTAACGGTCGACGGATGGTCGAGAAGGGGGAGATACTCGGAGGCAAGCGAGGCTGCGGGCGGGTGGCGCCGTCGTATCCTTCTCGCATCCTCCGCGGAAAAGGAGGGATGTAGAACGGGGCCGGCACTGCAAAGTCGTCCGCGAACGGCGGATGGAAGGGTATGAGAGACGAGCCTCGTGAGCGCTCTCCAGATCATGTTGCCCCAACTAGCACTTCTCGATGCACGGAGGTTGAAGGAGCAGCCCCGACCGAGTAATCCCCGCCCCCGCGGTGCCGTGTCGCCCTCCCGTCGTCTCCGCTACCCGATTTGACCCCACCGCGACATACGCCGCGCCCATGTTCATCGCGCCCGACAGTAGCAGCACTCCGGCGACGCCCGCGGCGAGGAGCGCACGCCCCGGTGGCGCCTGTGCGATCATCCAGCACCCCGCCGCGATATTGAGCGCGCCGGCGATGCAGAATGCGACAGAGGCGGCGGCGCAGACGCGCGAGGAGGATGATAGCTCTTTGATGGGCGCGATGTCGGCGGTGCCGCCGGTTCCGGAGGCGAGGGCCTTGGGAGGGCCAAACCGTGGCCCGTCGTCCAGAAGTGGCGCGGATTCGGACCGCCTGAGCGCGCGGGCGCGCTCGATGCCCGTGTAGGCGATTCTGTGGGAGGGTAGAGTAAGCGAAAGGGAAGCGAGCAAAAGGCGTGAGGGATGAGAGAATGGGAGGACGAGATGAACGAGCGAATAGGAGGACGAGATGAACGAGCGAATGAAAAGGGATGAGCGAGGGGATGTGTGGAGAAGAGGATGGTGGACCAATTGCTGACCGTAAATTGAGCAGAGCGAGAGAGATGTAGCTGCGGTTGAGGGTGAGCGTGAGTGATAGCAGCGAAGGAGAGACCATGCACCATAGGCTGAGCGCGCTATCCATGGCGGCTCGAGACGTCTATGCTTTGGAGGAAAGTAGGCGGATGGTGTGCCGGCGGGTTGAAGATGAGCGGAGACCAAGGCAGTGCAGGAGATGATGAGGGGAGCAGGTGATGAGGGGAGAAGGGAAAGAGCTCGGAAGAGAGGTGCAGATGTTTAAGTACGCTCGGTATCTAAAGAGGCGCGAGTGCGGGTGCTGGTGCGGGTGTCTAGGATTCTGAGACTAATTACCGCGTTCGCTGAATGCGCTGCTACTGAAGACACAATGCATTCGTACCTGAAAGCAAGATCTGATGCACTGCTCTGCACCCATGCAAGTGTGTTTGTCTGGCGTGAATTCAGTCTGTTGCTCGTGAAGGTAACCCAGTGTCAGTGCCTTGACGACGTCTGAGCCCGGAGAGTCGCAGTGCTTGATGTGACTGGGCGACGTCGTAGTGGCTGGGCGTCGTAGTACGGCTAACTTATGATGCAAGTGCTCGCCGCGTGCAACGCATCCCGATGGCGGAACACCGCGGAACCAATTGACGGGTACGGTGCACCATTGGTATCAGGCAGGATTCCGCTTCGGACGTCGGGCTTCCGCCCAAAGAAGGCGCGGCTGGTTGGCTTCTTCCGGCACGCTACTCAGGTGCCTGGTCTAGTGTAAGTCACTGTGACGATATGTGTCTTGTCCAGAGCAGCTATAGCAGAACACAATGCCCTAGATGACAAGTATGAGTACGCGGAGGCTGCAGCTGCAGCAGCGACAACAGCCAAAAATTCGGGAAACAATGGTGCGGACCGCGGTCATCCGTGACGTGAGTTCGTGCGGATCACTCACGTGACTTATGTTCGTCGCGGAAGAAATTCGAGGTCTTGATGCGCGCATCCGGCGCGCACCTGGTGCGCATCTGCGCGCCACCGAGCGTCTCAAGGCGCAGCACACTGACGGACAATCTTTGACTGGCGAACAGGGAAGGTGAGCACTAAGGGGACGGTGCGCTTCAACACACCGTGACCACTATCAGTTGATTGTCAGTTCAAACTTCACGTCCTACGCCGCTACGCGGAAGGACACGGTGGAAGGTGATGAGCTGCAAAGAGGTGCGAGAGAGTTTGCAGTGATGTACGACCGCGGCGGTGGCACGCATGGTAGTGGTGACTTTGGGTCACTGCACGTGTAAGCTCGCGCCGTGCGAACTCGAGTCCACAGCCTGGAATCGGGGTGACGGGAGCTTCGTCTACGACGCGGATCCGCCGTATGAATATCCTTGCTGTCTAGACTTTTACCTGGCGACCGAGCTCATTGAAGATCTCAGCGGCAAGCGCTGAAGGTGCGCGGCAGCGCGAGACGACCTTGGGCTCGGCAAAGCTGACGACTAACAGGTACGGATACCGTCGGGAGCTTTTCAAGTACGGGAGCCGCCCTGCCGCCAATCTTGGGTGCATCAGCATCTGCAGGAGCGGCAGCGACAACATCGTCGCCCAGGCGGTTCGTGCCGCCGACGCCGCCGCTTAGCAAGTAACACTCGAGATCCAGTACTGGTCCGGAGTCATCACGCGCCTGGTCTGGAGGAAGGACGAGAGGGGCGGTGGTATACGATAATGCATTACCGGTGAGTTGTGCAAGTAATTTGTGTTCTCCGTTGTGCTGACGCGACTCACTTGCCAGTGCTTTATGGAGAGCGAAGTCACATCCTGGCGAGTTCGCTAAGTGCCTAGGCTGTCGAGAGTGCGTCTTGAAGCGAGAGCCACCTGTTCTGATGCTCGGCGAGAGAGGGAGACAATGAACGAGCGAATCGGCGCGCAAGTGAAGCTCAGGTACGTCGATCGCCCGTAACCTCGAGCCCGGCTTGACGTTGAGTCCAGGCAGCGCCCAGGCGGCTTCTGGCGCAAACGCGGACGCAGACGGTGCATCTTTGACCTACTGTTTGTCGAGCAGTCGCAGCAGCATCAGCAACGACCAGCAGGGGCAGATGATGTACGCGGTGTACCAGTTGTAGACGACTCGCCAGCAACAGGGACATCCTCGCGCGGTAACGGTGAATACCCCGTGCGCGGAACAGGAGAGGAGGAGAACAAGGCGCCTCTTCCGGCCCTTGAAGTTTCTCCCTCTGCTCCGGCAACAGCTCCGACATCTGCCGCTACAGCTCGCACTCGCCGTCTGCGACATTCCTGGGGCCGCGCGTCACCTTATGAGCTCGTCTCAACTCAGCACGCCCTCTTCCTCCGCTCGCCGTCGACTTCCGTACTCTCGAAACGACGAAGCGCACTTGCCTCCCTTCCGGCCCCTCCCCTTCCCCTAGTCGAGATGCTCACACAGGCTCAGGAGCCGCGCCACACGCCTAAGCTTTCCACTGTTCAGCTCGCCGACACGATAACCCTCCTCCACTGATTCCCGCTTTCCCGCTCGAGTCGTCTACGCAATTCAAAGGCCTTCTGAGTGGGCTCACAACAAAGCGCTCCCGGGCGCGCCAATATTGTCCTGTGCTCGCTTCCCGCCTCTCAGACACGCAGGGCCCGCCTCTCGCTGTCTTCCTCTCGCCCGCCCTTCACCTTCATTCCTCTCCTTTTATGCCTCTCTCGCTCTCATCCAATGCCTCCGTCTTCAGCTCCGTCCCTTCTCTACTCCGTCCTTACCTCACTCTCCCCGCTCTGTCCCTCCCCAGGTGCATGAACGTGTCGTCGAATGTCGTCGAAGACAAGGTTTCCTGACGTCGTGGAGACAATAGAAAAAAAAAACGAAAACAGCGAGCTTTCGGCCGGCGCTGCAGCAGCGGCCGCAGCGACGGCCTAGTGCTGAGCGCACCTCAGTGCCGGCGGGCTCTCCGGTGTGGACGACAGCCTCGACTACCGCCAGATCATGGACCACGTTGTACCACGGGCAAGGCATGGACGCTGGCGGCATCGGCTCGCTGTCTGGCGGGTACACGCACGTTGACCCAACGCAGATCCTCAGCGTTGGGCAGGACGACTTCAATGATAGCGGGCTGCAGCACGCAAGGCCGTCGAGCTACGGGTAGAATGCGAGCTCCAACGCTTCGCCAGCCGTTTATAGCGAGCTCTGCGTCGACGCCGCCATCAGGAAGACAGGCGCAGCGCAAGTATGTGCCACTTAAGCAGAACACGCAGCGGAAAAAGTCGCTGCCGATGCTGCAGTCGCCCAACGGCGAAGAGCGACGCTCGACGACAAGCATGCCCGAGATTCGGCAAGCTAGGTGAAGAGGCTGCTCTCGCAGGGCACCAGAGCAAGAGCAGGAGCGACGGTGGGGATGCGGCGCCGATTCTGTGCACAAATTGCCAGACGACGAATACCCCGTTGTCCCTAACAGAGCGTGACTCGATGAAGTGCTCCTGTGATTTGAAGGAGACTCGAGAGGATGGCGCTTTGTCGCGCCGTCGTCCCGCGTCGTTTGAACTTCGCTAATCGCATCCAGAATTTACAATGATATAGTGGAATACCCCTCACACCGTCAATTAAGCCAACCGACCAATGTCTCGTGTATGTCGACGGCGTGGGTGACAACAGTCGTAAACTCGACCTCATGCAGGCCGGAAGAGGCCAGAATCCTGCCTGATACCAATGGTGCACCGCTGCAACCATAGGTATCAGCCTCGGAACTTGCCGAGCTGCCTTTCCGACCTCTCCAGGTCTTTCTTTGTCATGCCCCACGCTAGATTAAATGGCTACATATATCTTTACCAATCTACAAGCCTCCGGTATCGCCAGAAAGGTCTCAGAAGGCATCTTCATCAAATTTTACATCGAAGGTTGCGCTGGGATTCGAACCGGGGACCTCGGGCTTGACCTGAAATCCTGCCTGATACCAATGGTGCACCGTACATAAGGCGCCGAATTATGTAGAGAGAAATGAACTCGAGAAGGTGGTCAGACGGTCGTCGGTACCGCCGCATCCTCGGCGTCCGTGCGGTAGGCAAACGAGATGCATGGTGATACACTACTGATACAGGAGGATCGAGGCGAGGTAGTGTAGAGATGAAGCAGAGTAACGGGATCATTGCGGTTGTGTGTCGCGTCTGTATATGTAGGCGGATGAACTCTGAGCTGTATGCCAATGAACTTCAAAGCGTAGTAGAACACATTCGCGGAGTACACCAGAAGTCAGGCGTTACACCTGATAATCGAGGGAAGCGCGGGTGTATGGCGCACGTGGCGGACTCGTGGTCGACGGATGAACGGGAGAGGTCGACTAAAGGTCGAGAAGGGGGAGATACTCGGAGGCAAGCGAGGCTGCGGGCGGGTGGCGCCGTCGTATCCTTCTCGCATCGTCCGCGGGTAAGGAGGGATGTAGAACGGGGCCGGCACTGCAAAGTCGTCCGCGCACGGCGGATGGAATGGTATGAGAGATGAGCCTCGTGAGCGCTCTCCAAATCGTGTTGCCCCAACTAGCACTTCTCGATGCACGGAGGTTGAAGGACCAGCCCCAACCGAGCAATCCCTGCCCCCGTGATGCCATGTCGCCCTCCCGTCGTCTCCGCTACCCAACTTGACCCCACCGCGACATACGCCGCGCCCATGTTCATCGCACCCGACAGTAGCAGCACTCCGGCGACGCCCGCAGCGAAGAGCGCACGCTCCGGCGACGCCTGCACGATCATCCAACACGCCGCCGCGATGTTGAGCGCGCCGGCGATGCAGAACGCGACAGGGGCGGTGGCGCCGACGCGCGAGGAGGATGATAGCTCGTTGATTGGCGCGATGTCGGAGTTGCCGAGGGCGCCGGCTCCGGAGGCGAGAGCCTTGGGAGGGCCAGACTGTGGTGCGTCGTCCTCAGAGTCGCCGAGGAGTGGCGCGGATTCGGAACGCGTGAGCGCCCGGGCGTGTTTGATGCCCATGAGCGCGATTCTGTGAGAGGGTGGAGTGAGCGGAAGAGAAGGAGCGAAAGGGAAGGGCGGGCGGGGAGGAACGAGCGAATGGGAGGAAGAGCCGAACGAGGGGTTGGGACAAAGAAATGTGTGAGGGAATGAGCGGAAGAGATGGATGGGGGACTGACGGGGAAGAGGATGTAGACCGAATGCTGACCGTAGATTGAGCAGAGCGAGAGAGATGTAGCTGCGATTGAGGGTGAGCGTGAGTGATAGCAGCGAAGGAGAGACCATGCACCATAGGCTGAGCGCGCTATCCATGGCGGCTCGAGACGTCTATGCTTTGGAGGAAATTAGGCGGATGGTGTGTCAGACTGTGGCGGCGGCTTGACGATGAGCGGAGACCAAGGCAGAGCAGGAGATGATGAGAGGAGCAGGTGATGAGGGGAGAAGGGAAAGAGCTCAGAAGAGAGGTGCAGATGTTTAAGTACGCTCGGTATCTAAAGAGGCGCGAGTGCGGGTGCTGGTGCGGGTGTCTAGGATTCTGAGACTAATTACCGCGTTCGCTGAATGCGCTGCTACTGAAAACACAATGCATTCGTACCTGAAAGCAAGATCTGATGCACTGCTTTGCACCCATGCAAGTGTGTTTGTCTGGCGTGAATTCAGTCTGTTGCTCGTGAAGGTAACCCAGTGTCAGTGCCTTGACGACGTCTGAGCCCGGAGAGCCGCAGTGCTTGATGACCGGTCAACTATTGGCTGAGCGTCGTAGTACGGCCATGATGCAAGTGCTCGCCGCGTGCAACGCATCCCGATGGCGGAACACCGCGGAACCAGTTGACGGGGGTGTATGGCGGGCGTAGAGGAGCGTACTCGCCGCTCGTATCGGTGGCTTCAGCGGAATGTGAAGGTCGAGAAGATGTCGGCTCGCGAGATTACAAGCGCCCTACAAAGTCCAGTTTCACCAGTATGTGCAACATAAGGAGACAAGAGTAACGTTTGAAGCCTGGTCGTACGAGTTGCATGCCATTCGCGAGTGTAGGGATCGGAGACATGCTTCATATGACGGCACCCTTCTGGCAGTGGGGATGAGGTTCGGCGAAGCATAGTAGTATCGCGGTGTGATGCTGAGCGTGCATTCGGAGAGCGACGACTGCGGGAGGGCCTTGGGGCGCGAAGGTAAGTCCGGAGTTAGTCTCGTGACTACTAGTAGTAGCCTCTAGAGCCCAAAAGAGTGCCGTCGTTCTGTTCGCTCTAGGAGAGGGCGAGATGCTGCGCTCCAGTCCGTGTTCTCCCAATAGCACCTCTCGATGTACATGGGGAGGACCACCCCCGAACGAGCGATCATCGACCCGTGTCGCCCTCCCGTCGTCTCCGCTACACACCTTGACTCCGCCACGATATATGCGGCGGCCAGAAACATCGCACCCGACAGTATTGCCGTCGCCCCGTAGCACCTGACAAAGAGCACGCTCTCCGGCGGTGCCCGCGCAAACGGCCAACACCCTGCCACGATTTCTATAGCACCGAAGACGCAATACACAACGGTGCAAACGGCGCGGACGCGTGAGCCTGATGGATCGAGGACTGTGTGCTCCACGTAGAAATAGTAGCGATCTGTAAGAGCGCCGGCTCGCGAAGCGAGGGACCTGAGAAGGCCAGATTGTGGTGCGTCGTTCTCGACATCACCGCCGGCTTCGGCGCGCCTAAGCGCGCGGGCGTGCCCGATGCTCTTCAGGGCACATCTATGGGAGAGTGCAATGAGCGGAAGTGAAGCAAGCAAAGGGGGGGGGCGAGAAAAAGAGCAGGGCAAACGTCAGAGACGAGCGAATAAGGAAGAGAGGAATGGAGGGACAGGTGAACGAGAGTATAGTGAACCGGATGCTTACTGGAGGTTGATAAGGGCACCAAGATAAAGCTGGCAATGAGAGTCAACGGGAAGAAAGCATGCGAAAGTAGTGCACGCACAGTGTAGTGGTCCCGATATCCATGGGTGGAGGGTTATCTCCTTGAAATCCTACTCCAGCCCGGAGGAGGCGGACGATGTGTAACACTGGGGCGACCGATGAAGGATGGGTTGAAGGTAAAGGGAAACTAGGAGGCGAGCAAGGATAATAGAAGAATGGAGAGGCTTGAGGAGAAGGAAGACGGGTGCAGCAGGGAGATGCGGGCGTGTATATATGCGAGGCATCTATAGGGGGGGCGAGTCACGAGTGCGGGTACGAGTGTAGATGTCTAGGATCCTGAGACTAGCGCGTCACCGAATGTGCGCTACGTTCAGATCAGGAGGACTGTCTTTCCAGCACGTGACTTGGCAAACGCCGTTATGATGTGGCGTCTTCTCGTTTTGGCTTTCTGAATCTTTGTTCTTTCGATCCACCACCCATTGTACATGTGTACTCCGCTATCCTCTTGCGGACATCGACAAAAACCAGTATATGATATACAAAGGTCCCTGAGGTGCTCTACCACTGATCCTGTGCGCCTCAAATCGTCTGCCAAATGGTAACATTATTCTTTCGAGTCGCCACACGAGATCCCTTAAGTAGCACTTCTGGATGCACGGGGGAAGGACCGTCTCCCGAACAACCTGTATCGCTGCATCGTCGCCTCGAATGCCCTGCGTGACTTCACCACGACAGATGCCGCGACCAAATTCATCAGACCCGACAGTATCATCACCGCCCCGTAAGCCCTGTAAAGGAGCGCGCACTCCGAAGACCCCCAGAAAATGGGAATACATCCTGCGGCTATACCAATCACACCGACGACGTAATGCTCAACGGTGAAAACGGCGTAGAAGTGTGAGTTGAGATCGTGCATCATAGCTCGCTCAGCCGAGTATAGATAGTAGCGATCTGTAAGCGCGCAGGCTCGCGAAGCGAGGAACCCGAGAAGGCCAGAATGTGGTGCATCGTTCTCGGCATGACCGAAGGCATCTCGGAGACGCCTGCTATGCACGCGGGCCTCGCCGATGCTTACGAAGGAGAGACTGTGGGAGGATGCGATGAGCGGAAGTGAAGCAAGCAAGGGGGAAGCCAAAAAAGGGAAGGGCGAACATAAGAGACGAGCGGATGGGAGAAAGAGAGGAACGAAGGGAGAGGTGAGCAAGAGGATGGTCGACCAGATACTGACTGTAGGGCTATAGGGGTCACCAAGATGAGGCTGGCAGTGAGAGTCAACGGGAAGGAAAGCATGCGAAAGTAGTATACGGCGTACGCACAGTATAGTGTTCCAGATATCCATGGTGAAGGGCGATCTTCTCGAAAACTTCCTACTCCAAAGCTCGGAGAAGTCGGTTTCCAAAGCTCGGAGGAGTCGGTTTCCAAAGCTCGGAGGAGTCGGACAGAGTGTGATACTGATGCAGATAGAGGATGAATGGAAGGCGAGGGGTAATTGGGGGGCGAGCAAGGGGAAAAGGGGTAGAGGAGACGGGTGATGAGAGGGAAAAAGGGTGCAGCAGGGAAATGCGGATGTTCAAATATGCGCGACATATGAAGAGGCGCAAGTAACGAGTGCGGGTACGAGTGTAGATGTCTAGGATCCTGAGACTAGCGCGTCACCGAATGTGCGCCACGTATACTGCTTACCCGGGCCGTATAATTCTCAACGTGAAACCGGGCCGGATAGTTCCCAACACAGGCCCTTACTGCGACAAAGGGACGTCATTCTCGTTATACCAACCGGATACGGATATGGGAGAGCGCGGACTGAGCAAGGAGTTCAGATCAGCAGGAAGGCTCGAGTGACTAGCACTGCCTTTCAAGCACGTGACTCGGCAAACGCCGTTATGATGTGGCGTCTTCTCGTTTTGCCTTTCTTTGTTCTTTCGATCCACCACCCATTGTACATGTGTACTCCGCTATCCTCTTGCGGACATCGACAAAACCAGTATATGATACACAAAGCTCTACCACTGATCCTGTGCGCCTCAAATCGTCAACTGGCAACATGTTTCTTTCGAGTCGCCCGATCAAGACCTTCAGAACGTGTACCCCTACGGGAAGGTCGAGCATGCTGGGGACTCAAAGAACTAACCCCTCGCCCTTCACGGCCTCCCAGGCCATGTGATACTAATTGCAGCGGAGTCTCACTTTGATCATTCCCACTTTTCCTTCCCCCTCGCTCTTGTCTCATCCATCTCACTCACTGACCATCATCTCCAAAACCTCATCGCTTGTGTAGCTCTACAAGATGGTTGACCGTGTCAAAGACCTTTGGTTCGAAGACGGCAGCGTGGTCATACAGACCCAAGAGCGCGCTTTTCGCGTCCACAGGGGCGTCCTCGCCCTGCATGTCCGGGTTTTCGACGACATCTTTGCTTTCCCGTCCCCCGAATCGCAGCCCATCTATGAAGGCGTCCCACTCGCAGAGTTCCCGGACGACGGGCAGGACATGGAACATTTCCTGCGCGCCATCTATTTTCCCCAGTGCGTAACCCTGTCCCATCCACGTGTATGCGTCTAATTCTACCTCCCAACAGATACTTTCCGCCACCCCCTGCTTCCACGTCCTTCGATGTACTCGAGGGTATCCTCCGACTTGCACACAAGTACGACGCACCGGAGCTTCGTCGCCGCGCTTTTGATCATTTCTCGTCCCATATCGTTTTGAAAGAACGCCACCTCAGCGCCGATCATAAGCGTACATATCCGATAGAAGACCTGGACGCGGCCCTCAAGGCCGAAATATCTCTTGCTCGAGAGGTGCAGGCGCTTTGGCTCTTGCCGCATCTTCTCTATCAGATCTCTTTGCACGACCCCCAGTCGCTCGACAAGCCGCAGCTTTGGCTTGGACGAGAGCGGCGTCTCTCGGAAGAAGACATCCGCGCCTGCTCGGCCGTACGGCAACATGTCACCGACAGCAGGATGACCTCCATCCTCTGGCAGGGTCTCACCTACCGCAATCTCGACTGCGTCAGGGTCAAATGCGCGGGGAGGCTAGCTGAATGTCGACGCCGTGCGAAGGACGAGCTGCAGAAGAAGGGGTTGACCTGGCTGGACGTTTGCTTGCATGGCGCTGGGTCCGAAGACGTCCTTCGCCTGTGCGGTAGATGCAACCTCCTTCTCCTCATGGAATTCACTCGCCAGCGACGCGGCAAGTGGGATGCCTTGACGCGGGTGCTCCGCCTGCCAGACTGGGAGAACCTCACGGAAATGCGACACAGGGACCACGGCGTGAGTCGTCTCATTCGACCGGTAATCTGCCGCTGATTACTCTTCGCCTTGCAGGTCGGCGACTCGGTTTTTCAAGGAATTGCCTACGACGATCGTGACATCGACACCATCATGGAACATAATCCCGGATGTTCTCGTGCACGAGCTGTCAGCACCCTCAGTATACGCAAGATGCCCGATGCGAGTGCGTGTATCTGCCTAAGAGTTCACCCTGCATTCGAGTACTGAAGGATATCCCGCAGTTCGTGTGGCAGGCTACAGCTACTAGCTCCGAGCTGACGACTCAGATGACTGCCCATGTTAGTACCGAGTCTTGTAAAAGAGGCGAATTGTACACGTCAGTGGGCTATCCTATAGAGCATACCACAATGATAATGATTCATTTCTACGCGACCGCGGCCACGACTGACACTGGCGCTTGTTGCTTCCCCGAATCATATACCTCATCCTGGACCGAGACACTTGCGAGTTTTCGAACCGCGTCTTCTAGCTTGACTCTGTCCGCCCAGACATTGGTCACCTGAAGACGAGAGGATATATTGAGTCTGCAATTTTGTCTAACAATGTAAGCGACTCACGTCGTACGTGTATATCCATCCGTGAGCTCCCGACCAGTTCCGTTTGGTTGTTTCGGCAATAATGGTGTCCTCATCACTGACATCAGCCGTCGAGTACGCCGCTTCGACCTCTTTCACGTTGTCCGCGAAGCCGTTGAGGACGGCGTACTATATTGAGATCCCGGTCAGACATATCAAGCAGCCAAGAAAAAGCCTCAAGGACTCACGAGGTTCTTGTAGTGCGGCGAGCGGACCTCGTCATACAATCTCAATGCCTCTGACAGATCATCGCCGCGCGAGTGTGTGTACGAAAGCGCTTGCGCGAGGACGTAGGCATCCTCGAAGGCGAAGGCAGCGCCGGACCCGAATGCGCCAGACAAGGCTACGACGCTCGTCAAAGTGTGCGCTGGAACAGTAGAGAACCTCCGGGCGACTGGGACTTACGATGCGAAGCGTCGCCGAGAAGCGCTATGCGGTCGCCGTGGATGACAGATTCAAGCTGCGGGCCGCCAAAGAGGGCAAACTCCAACCACTCATCTGGGGCGGCGATGATCTGGCGAATTGTCTCGCAGTAATTCTGAAGCAAGATCCGTCAGACCTTTCCGTCGTCACGAAACACGCGAGGCGACTCACGTCGTAGTGTGGGATGACTTGCTCCTTGCTGACCTTCTGGCCCCAGCTGACTTTGGCGCCTTCGTCTTCGGGAACAAGAGCCCGCGTGGCGATCTCGAATAGCCCATTGTCGAGTAGATCTGTATAGACATGCGTCTTGGTGGTGTGCCAGAATGTCGAGGCTGGCGGGATGCCCTTGATGTGCGCCACCGCGGATTGAGGGATGAGGGTGCGGTAGGCCACTTTGCCGGTGTAACTGAGCTTGTGCTCGGGGAAAGCATGCTGACGGACCACCTACGGCAATGCACAGATGAGCCGCTGAGCGTGTGAGAAGATGACCAGACATACCGAGCGGATACCATCGGCGCCAACGACGAGATCAAACGGACCGGCTGAAGTTCCGTCGGCAAAGTCAAGCTTGACACCAGCAGGCGTCTCGGACAGCTTCGTCAGCTTCTTGGATAGCTGAATGAGGTCGCGAGGAACTTGGCTCAGGAGCGCGTCCTGCAGTTTGTACCGCTCAATGCGCGAGCGAGGAGGAGCATTGGGATCAACTGGAGAAGAGGATATGTCAGAGTTTTGAACGCAGGTCGATGGCTTCAGAAAGACCGACCGCTCTGATATTTCCTCGCCAGGAGCTCGCCGGTGCGACCATTGCTGTACATCTCGTCAACGCAAACCGAGTGTCGATGTATGACTTTGCTCACCGCTGCTCTCCGTCAATCTTCGTACCGTCACCTCTCTGAGTGTACCCCTCTATCTCTTCCGCCGCTCCCAGGAGCTGAAGATGTCTCCAGGTATTCTGATTGATGCTAATACCCTTCGAAACTGCGTTAGCAGCTCCACTCGAGCCCAGTCACGGGTGTTTCACTCACAGCGCCAACTTCACGTAGCTTCGTAGCTTGGTCAAAAACGCTCAAGTTGACAAAGGGGAGCCGTAGGAGGTTGATGATTGCGGCGAGACCGCCTGGTCCTGCGCCAACAACTGCGATCCTGAGGGAAGCTTCGGGGATGGGGACAGTCATATCGATGGTAAGCGTCGGCGCAGAGACGGAGGGGCGATTGGAAATCATTGCGCGAGTAGCATATCGGTGTGAAAGCATGTCGCAATGCGTGCAGCGACTAGCGCGAGGGTTGACGTGACGCCTTCATAGAACGGAGGGGCGTGCTCGAGGCCTTATTGACATCACTCGAATTGGCCAGATTTCGAAGTGAGGGGTGCTTGATGCCTTGATAGGAATTTCGGGGAGAAGAACGCGTACTCAGGTTACGCATGGTCGTAATGGACAAGAAGTTGAACAAACGCTCGGATTCCCATCACCTGGGCGGACCGAGTGGCCCGGTCCCGACTCCCGCGTGCGATGTCGATCAATTCGTGCGGCAGTTAGCGCTTGAACCTCCCTGGTCCTCCCTTCGAATCAACGTCGTATTAGTGTCCTCCAGGTACTATCCAGCCGCCGAGACTTCTTCCAGCACTGACTTCCCACTTCTTGAAGAACACCGAAGCCTGCAGATCGACCATCTCGTCGCGATCCAGCGAGTTCCACCGAAGGTCGGTGAGCACGCGTCAAAGTCTTACCTTCAGAGTTGTCTGACGCCCTGAACGCCCAGACAGCTCCCAACCACAGAGAACTATTGCGATGACACCTCACGAACGGGGCTATCCATACCTTCCCCCCGAGCTCATCAATGCCATCATTGACCATCTCATCATCGACAAGGATGTGTCTTCGCTACGACAATGCGCTCTCACCCATCGTTCCATGTCGCCCAAAGCTCAACAGTTCCTCTTCTCACGCATCGAGCTCGGACTGCCGGAGATCAACGTGGCCAACGAGGGAGAGCCCCTGCTCACCCCGTCGATGAAACTATATGATATCCTCAAGGATGCACCTCATGTCTCCGAGTACATTCATACGCTGGACCTGGTGCTCGTACAGCGTACGACTGAACGCGTCGTGCACGATGACGGGAAGCTAGTCGCGCGTGCTCTCCCGCTCCTGCAGCACTTGCGGTGTTTGAAACTCGAGGTGCGCTCAGGCCGCTGCCGCGATCTATCGTACGCTGTCATGGATGCCCTGGCATCTCCCACTGTCACCGAACTACACACGCGCTGGATACATATTCCTATGTCAATAATTGGCGCTTTCCCCAACCTTCGAATTTTCGCTTGCGATAACATGCATTGGCTGCTGAAAGGCTTTACACCAATCGCTCCTGCTCTGGCCGCCCCAAGGGTAGAGATACTCAAGATATCCAGAGGGTATAACTGTGTACGACACTCACACTTTACAGATATCCTTTCCAGCCCTCCGCTGTATTTCAGCCGCCTCGTCGACCTCGATCTGAGCTCTTATCACCCAGGCTTTCCGGACGCGATGGGAATACTTCGTACGTGCAAAGATACTTTGCAGCGCTTTGAGATTGCAGCTCCTAGTACCGGTGAGGATTATCATTTACTAGACAAGCGACCTCAAAAGCTGACATAGACTCTAGCTAAGGCGGCGCCCAGGGCGACACGTCACGATCTCTCTATTTTGGCGAGGCTGGAATGCCTTGTGATCCGTCGCATGTACTTTCACAAAGATTGCTTTTGGACATGGATCCTCGAGACGATCAGCACGGCCAAGTCTCTGCATACGCTCCGCATCGACTTCTTGATGCAAGACCGCGCCGAGGAGCCTGATATGCTCAAGGTCATCCGCGACGGCAAGCAATCATGGACGCAACTGGACAAGGTCCTTGGCAGCTCGTCCAGACGCTTCGAGCGCGTGCAGGTTCATATGCGCTCGGGCTACGATATGGTGTGCAACTGCTCGGACGCGACCGAGCTCCTACGGAGCTATCTCGCTCTCACAAACGAGAGAAGCTCCCTCTGCATCAACATCACCAACGAGCCTAGGTATGTGCGCGGTCGCTCTGCATCTGGGACGTAGCTGACCTCTAATTCTAGGGTCCTGTTCTCAGAGTAATTACAGCCCGAAGTGGAGTGTAAATCAGGATGTCATATCGAGTGTTTGTGATGCAGACAGCTGAGCGAGAGAAGGAGGGAAACGGCGAAACACTGGGTGTCTCTAAGATTGTATGATCTACGATGCATTGTGCGCGCACTTTTGTGATGCAACATGATAAATCGTAGTGATACACTGACAGACATGCGTGCTAAGATAGGCCCCACACTACAGCCTGGTCAGAGCCTCGAGTATTGGGACGGGTGCCCAGTAATCATGCGCTGCGATTCCGCGAATAATAATGACATGTATAATGTACAGATGCCCATGCCTCAAGTTACAGGACTATGTAGCTTCGATACATAAAAGGACCAGGCCACAGCTAAGTAGACGACAGAATACAGGGCCACGACGACAGAATACAGGGCCACGACGACAGAATACAGGGCCACGACCCGCGTACCAGCACTGTGGTCGACAGTTAACGCCATATGGATCCATTTCCTCCTGCGATTTGGTCGCGTCCTAGCGCAGTCCAGCCGCGACGCAGCCTGCACGTCGTCACCAATGGCGTCGTCCTGCGCATCGCCACCGACGGCGCGGGCTTGCGAATGGATGCACGCTCTACGCGCAGCCAGCGCCGGCCGCGGACTTGGCGCTCTCCTCCTCTTTCTTCCTGAGCTCCTCCGCGCGCATCCACATGACGAACAAGCCCACGGAAATATCGTCTTTGTCGCATTTCTTGCGCAGGTCCTTGCGGCGCTGTATCTCGTCCACCGCGCTCTTCTTCTGGTTCCGAGTTTCGGCATCGCGTGCTTGAGCGTCTGCCTACAGATTATGTTAGATTGGAATGCGTGAAGGACATTGTACGCGCAGGCCAAAAACAGGCTCGGACGAGGGTAGATACATATGACTATCAATCGCACCTTGAACTCGAGGTAAGAGCTGTACGCAGGGCTGGTGGCGAACTTGTAGCGCGCGCGAAGGAGCCGCGCCTGCGGCCTGAGATTCTTGACTTTGAGATCGCGCTTCGTGAAGGGCGTGTCCTGTGGGGACGCCAATCAGAACATGCCGCAGAGAAGATCGCGAGCGACTGAAAAGCGTTAGCGACTGATGAATGGCGCTTACCTTGGCATTCTCGAAACTAGGCGGCCTGCCCTCCTGGACGGGAAACGCGATGGCCGCCGCTTCCGCTGGCGGCAGCACCAGGATGGGCTCGCCGTCGTCATTGCTCTCATTGTCGTCGTCGTCGTCGGTCTCTTCGTCAGTCTCGTCCATCTCAACGTCCTCGCTATCATCCTCGCTATCGTCCACAGCGCCATGCTTTATGTCGTGCGCCGCATTCGCCGTGTTCGCCAGGTTGCTCATCGCCTTCCTGAGATCGGCTCCGAAGGCGCGAGCGACGGTGGTAGCTACGGGTGACGCCTTCACAACAGCTTGCTTGACCTGCGCGCGAGTCTTGGACTTCTACAATGATCGTTAGTGCACAAGCAAGCCACCGACAGACGTCAAGCTTACCTTGATTAGCTCAGGCTCTTGAATCGTGTCGCGACCGCGCACGCTTGCCGGCCTCCACTCGTTCTCGCTGCGCCAGGGTAGCATCTGTGACCATACGATGAATAATTGAGGAATCAGACACTGCGCAGTGTAATCCTTACCTTTCGGACGAGCACCGTCGTCGTCTGCGGCTTGAGATTTGCATCCTCGGGATCCCCGCCGGAGGTCGGGAGCTGAACGAACGTGTGCCGGAACGCAGGAAGGCGGGCGCGAAACAGCACCATCGCAGGCCGCCGAAAGCAACAAGCAAACACGCAGATGGAAGTCGAAAGCAAAGTGCGCGAGATGAAACGAGCGTGGCCAAAGAGCACTTATAAAGACGGTTCCGGGTGGCCTCGCCGCGTGGTAGGAGCTGTCCTCCGATAGCGCCGGCTTCGAATCGCGCCTAAAAATGCCTGTTATGGTAGAATACAGGTCGATCTGGGAAAAGGTGATCAGCACCAGGCGATGGTCAAAAATAGAACACAATGGGACGTTGCGCGTTCGACAATGAACGGAGGGGGGGACAATATACACTGCACTGCCACTTACCCGACTGCGTCTGGAGGATATGTACGTAACAGAAAATGGCACGAGATTGAATGGGGGACCTTGGGGGTGTAAGGAAAGAGGATGGGCGAGGCAGTTTTATCCAGGGCGGGATCCGGCAGGGCAGCCACGCTGTTAACACGAGTTCGGCGCGCATTTTACATGCTGGGTCACACTTCGGTTGGTCATGAGGAGGGATAGCATTGCACGATCGAAAGACGAGGAAGGGCACGTAGAGAAGGGTATGCAGCCTGATATTCGACACGCACGCAGTGTATCATTCGTACGACTACTTCCCCGAGGCAGCCTCCGACACCTTATCGCATGGTACCGGCCCATAGACTTCATAGACTTTTCGAGTCCGCAAGTGGGCTGCAAGACGTCAGCACCATGATGCCCTTGCGAGAACTCTGACTGAGATAGGGTTGCGCACGTCCTCGCCCACGATCGGACATGGCGCCGCAGCCTCAATGAATAAGGGGGAGGGGAGGGGGGCCGAGACGATTGACAATGATAGGGGGAAATGCGGTAGCTCGTTATGGAGGGATGGCATGGAAGGTGTTGAGGTATGGGATGGCCGAGGGCATGAAAGGCGCTTACGGAAGATTGTCCATGCTCTTGTCTTCAACTGTATACCGGTCAAGCACTATATGCAAGTACACTGTGCGAACGTACCTGCATCCTGCTCATTGAGGGCATCCATACACCGCCAGAAGGGCTGACCGCCCTGAGAGTGAGACGAACGGCTTTTCCGATCTTCATGTTCGGGGCGCTTGCGCTCTCGACGAGTCCACGTTTTGGTGAAGATTCAAAAGCAGAACTCCAGCTGGGAGGGCAGCAAAGCGACAAGTTGGCAAGTACCATTCAGCGTCATGATGAACGCAGGAACCAAGAAGGACGACGCGACTGTTGTTCTCGATCTGGCTCTACCTTTCATGTCAACATCGTACTTGGCTTCCCTTCTGACTTGGTTCTGTCGCTGCTGAACGTTGAACTCTCGAGGATGGATCTATGACTGCTACCCTATGGAATGCCAGGCCTCAGTCTAGCTATGATGGAGGCAGCGGCAACCGCCAGCCACGAAGGACTCGCTACGCCTCCGATCGTGTATATATTCGAAGTGCTGCATGGGCCAGCTGGCCTTTTCATAGCGAGCATCAGCCTCATGAATTGTATACGGTCCGTGCTCCTGAGATATTTGATTATAGCTCCGTCCTCGCTGACTGTCTCTGCCTCAGAATATTTTCCGGGACGAACACAAAGCAGTTCCCCTCCCTCCCTCCTCCCCTCCTCCCTCCTCCCCTCCTCCCTCTGTATGTACTTCCGTCTGAATCCAAAACATCTGCGACCTTTTTGTCCCGGTTTCGCGATATCAGATACGCCCGAGCGCTAGAGTAGGGGCATGGACAGAGTTTTCGCCAACGGCCATTCCTTTCGTCCATGGCACATTCCAGCTGTACCATAAGAACAAGTTGGGTTCGACCTTTCTGCTGGTACACATCACATGAAGCAGGATGCTACCTATGCCTACGCGCCACTGTCACCTCCCTCGCTGCTGTCTTTTCACTTCCGAGCGCGCGCCACCCACCTTTCCGTCTTACATTGCTTGGCCTCATTTTTTCTTCCCTCTGTAACGCTTTCCTCCGGCCAGCCGTCAATACTCATCACTCCATACTTGATCAAGTAGGTCTCCGGGAAAGAATCCCCCATCGTCGTTCTGGGTGAGTGTCCTTACTTAGTGGCGGTGGTCCCGCGCTGATTATTTTCGTACACCAGCGAGCCTCCCTCGTCGTCAAACCGGTACTACGCACTGGATATATCTCGCTATGTTATTTTTTTAGCCCATCGATGCCCGGGACAAGAATCGAGACGGGCTGCCCAGGATACACAAACGCCCACAGAGTCACGCCTGCACTGCCACGCCTCGTGACATGCCTCATGTGGCAAGGATCTGCAATGTCGGCACCTGCCGAGAAATGAACCGCCAGCGCTCTTTGTCTGAACACGTTGCCCGGACCACTCGTGGTCTTCCTTGTTTCCTACACCCATCTTCTCTCCTGTCCTTGCACTCTGCTTGCCCGGCTTTTTGGTCGTGCTCGTCGAAGATACTCACCCAGCTATGACACGCATCCTAGCCCATCGCCCCGTTAGACCGTCGCGTCTCCGACAAGCGCTTAAAGCGCACGGATCGTCCTGGAAAATCATAGTATCCAGTGACTGCGGAAATGACAGTCGGACAACGAATGAGGTACGTGGCATGAATAGTCTTTGCCACTCGCTCCCGCTGACGAATATTCTTCCAGGCTCCGACGGGCTCAGCGCACGTATCGCAGACGTCGCCATCGGACGCTCAGACCGCCGCAGATACCAACTTCGCGGTGGCAAGCTCCTCTGCCGTGCCTCCCGCTGACGCTACAGCTATACCCGGCGCTCCGCGCGTGCGCGAGACTCCCAAGGAACGCGAGCAACGCAAACTGAAAGAAGTAAACGAAGCGAAGGCTGCGCACGCTTCACCCACGGTCCTATTCCACACGTCCGAATTTCCCACATTCGAGGCTGACAGGGTGCGTGTCTCTTACTTTGCTACCGCGACACTCGTCTGCACTTTGTGGCGCTTGCCACCTGAAGGCCACGCTCATCAATCCGCTATACAGAATCTCGCACTGCGCCCATACGACAGAAACGACGACACGGCATACCACATGCAATACAAGCGCTTTGAGTTCGCTTGCACCGCAGAGTATCGAGATTACCTCTCGCGTAAGGTGGGTATCCCCGCATTTCCGCTTCGACATGCCATAGTTGACTTTACTCCTTTCTTTCATCACCCAGGCCAGCTACCTTCGCCAAGAAGCCCGCCAGCGCCAGGAGCGCCACCGCATCTCCCTGGAAGAGAAAGCTACCGGCAGACTCATCATCCCTCAGCCCCGCGAGCGCAATTGGAAGAAGGCCCCCTCCTTCCGCCACCGCCTCCTCCAAGACCGCTATCGCACTGCGGTCAACAAACACTACCTGAACCACCGCCTGAAGCTCTCCCGCCGCATATACGAGGCGCAGAAGAAGCAGCAAGCTGCGCGGCATAAGAAGGCGGCCGCGCGCTACAGAGCGGAGATGGAGGCCAGGCGGCGCGCGGGCCCGGACGTGGTGCAGATTCAGCCGGTGCTGCAGCCGCGGCCGAAGGAGGAGGCGATCACGACGCGGTGGCAGTGGGAGAGGAAGAAGGCGCTTATGAAGGCGGAGGCAGACGCGCCCCGGGCGAAAAGAGTCGCGACGAAACAGGAGCAGCTGAAGGCGCCGCCCAAGCAATATCAGCCCGCCGTGCCGAAGGAACAGCGAATGCCACTAAATAGTCGGCCTCGCCGAGCGTGCGCTAGTGGCTGAGTATGCCTTCGCCAGCGTTGTTTCTGTGACGGACGTACACCCGACTCATTTCAGAACAGCTCATGGAGTCAGCATACTTACTATCTTACATACCCAATTTCGGAGGACGAACGCTTAGTTTACGATACATTTTTCCAGTATAATTCACATGGACAATCACAGATACATGTCGTTCTCGTGGCTGCCTATCGGATCAGCTCGTCCACTTCCTCAAGGATTTTTTCTGCAGTCACGCGCGCAACTTCCTTTCCCTTTAAAGTCATCGTGAGTAGGCACGCGCTTGACCTGCACAGTCCATCTACGCACCTCAGAGTCGAGCTTGATCAGTGTCGGCACGCCGGTGACGCTCCACGGCGCCTTGCGGTAGGCTGCCTCGGGCGTCTTCCATCTGCGAGGGAGTCAATAACCGACTATCTTTCTGATCTATCAGGACTTACGACGGTCTGTCTCCGACATAGACGACCAGCAGAGCCGGCGCGTCGGCCCCCGAGAACGTGTCCCGTACACGGTTCTCGACGTTACGGCAGTGCTGAAATGACCAAGCTTTAGCGCGAAACTGTTTCTCAAACAAATCACTCACCGGACACCATAGTTCACCATCTACGACGGACGAGTAGAAGATGATGTACTTCTCTGGCACGCCGACAAGCTCGCTGAGGTTTGGTTTCTCGAGGGTGCGGATAGGCATGGTGAAGGAATCAGCCTTCAAGGATTCAGATAAACACAATAGGTTGCAGGTCGCAGAATTGCTTTCAAGGTAGATCTCGAGCAGTTATAAAGCGAGAGACAAGACACGAGTCGCAATTGTACGCCATTTCCGAGTGCTGGCACGCGAATTCGCTGGCGTGATCATCGATGCAGGAAAAATGGCATCCGGCCCGAGAAAGAGACACTACAAGAGAGATACTTACAATAATCTCCGGCCTTACTGCATGATTATTGTGATAAAATGATATAAAGACTTAGAACAAAGCCGATAAGGTTATTAAGTGGCATAAAGAATCCTCAGCCAATCAGGACTGCCAGAGTTCTCTATACTTCTCAATAACCTATATGACCTTATTATGGGCTTAGACATGATAAGCTCTCGATAATCATGCAGTAATCTCTGAAGATTATTGAATATCTCCTATATTGAGATACACGGAAATGACCGGTTCTTTTCCCACGCATATCTCCGTCTTCCTTCTGTCATGTCATCTCAGCATGTCATCCTCATGATTCATCTTCAGTTTGTCAGTTTGCCTTCTCTTGGCCGGCAAGTGACGGTCAAGATGCTCACTCCAACCATATACTACCTACTTCCACTTCACTGCAGAATGTGCCCACAATGGCCGAGCTCTGATCAAGCTTTGGCATGGAGCGAGTCGCCGGAATAACGCCTCGAGTAATGTCATAGCCTTCGCGACAGTTATACAATCTCTCGCGAAGTAGATAAGCTCTTGTGACCTCTATGCAAGGCAGTGAGTGTATAGGTCGCGACCTCCGTAATTGCTGCGGATCCGCCGGCTGTATACCGATCTATTGAACTCCAATTGAACTCTCTTGACGTGCATCACGACAGTCTCTGCGGGGCACTTTATTCCCTCCTACCCTTTCTTTCGTACCTCGATGTCCCCACATCCTCCTCTGTCCTAACGCGCTTGCTGCTAGACGGCGCCATGCTTTCCTTCGAGGCAATCGCTATGCTCTCGGTTTGTGCAGAGGTGCGCCCACACTTGAGTCCCTGGGACCAGGCTTTAACGGACTATGCACAGATGTTTTTCCTCGGTACGATATCTCGCGCTATCCGGCTACTGGGCCCGCTGTAATCGTGGCGCGCCAGGTCTCTACACGATTCTTTGGGTACGACATATGGCGTTGATGATCCGGAAAGGGTTCAGAACTCGGAGATTAATCGTACGTTTCTTGGTCGAGATGGAGACCGTTTTATCTGACGCATCTCCCAGATTTTCTTAGCGCTGTCGGCTACCATGTATATAGCGGCACTTCTTCACACTTGCAAGTCAAAGAGCTTTCCCTCATGATCACAATCGCTAAACGTCGACGTAGGCCTGTTGATGTACAGGGTCATACTCGGCGTCGACCTTACGCCAGACGTCGCTGCGCACAACGTGTGGTGGTCTGACCTAACGCACTGGCATATACGCACCCTCAGTGTCCTCCAATTTATGCAGAACGTTATTGGGGATCTCATCCTGGTACGTGTGTATCCTTTGTCATTACGGCGACCTGCCCACCATATATTCCAGGCATTCCGCACATACGTCGCATGGAGCTACACTATCTGGGTCGTTGTCCTGCCCTCCCCAATGTTCTTGCTCGGCTTCGGTGAGTCCCCTACCTCGTCCGCCTTGTCATTCTAGTAACATGAAGCGCTCTCTACCTCAGTCACCGGCATCCTCTCGCTCATGCCCACAACGCCCTCCCCCTTCCTCCAGCTCGTCATTCGCATTTGCCTCCCCTCCTCTCTCGCATACAGTCTCACGATGATTGTGCTCCTCATCTGGCGCCTCAGTGCCGTACATGCGGAGTCGTCCCGCGCGGGCGTACGAGACGCGACACGTCCGCCGGTTCTTCTCCGGATCGCTCGGGTAGTAGCCGAAACGGGCGCCCTATACGTGGTCACGTACGCGCTGTTCATCGCGCTCAACTTCATGGGTCGGTTGGAGATGTTCATCGTGCAGTCCGCACTCATGCCAATCGGGGGTGGGTGTTCCGTTATTATTCTCCTGGCCAGGCACTGACGTCTACGTCCATTGTATTCTCTTCCCCGCTGCGTCCCTCATATCACCCACAGGCATGACCTTCTCGCTCATGTCCATCCGCCTGTACGGCATCGCGGATGAGCAGCCGGACCCCTGGACCTGGCATTCGCCGACGATATGGCTTAAGTCTGGGACGACGTCGGAGGTGGGGCCTGAAAGCATAGACGACTTCGCTCGGGACGCAGAGTTCGGTCGAAGTCCAGCAGACTATGCCCGGAGTACGGCAGATCGCCGTCGGAGTCCTTTGCCTTCCGAGCGTGCTGTATGACTCGTCCAATAATCAAGCTTTTGAGTGTGCTGTGACTGTATTGCTGATGTGACTAGTAAGGCTCGTGACGAGTAATACTAATTCAGGTGACTCACCTGCAGATATCTGACCCAACGACCCTCAATCGCCGCGGCGCCTTTCTTCCTGGACGCCCGTCGTATTTGTGCACGCTACAACATTGCATCCATCGTCCAGCATCATGGAACCCGTTCCGTGTACGCCTCCCTCCCAGGATTATTCTCCAGTCGACGACCTCTGGTTCGACGACGGCAACGTTGTCATCGCGGCCAAATCGCGTCTCTTCCGTGTGCATAGAAGCATCCTATCGCTGCAGTCCAGTGTCTTCCGCGACATCCTTTCCTTACCCGCATCCGAGGAGCAGGACATGTACGAGGGGCATCCTCTCATCGAGCTTCCCGATGACGGCGAGGAGGTCGAGCATTTTCTCAAGGCGATATATTTACCGCAGTACGTCTTCAGGCGTAACGCCTTGGTCAGAAAGCTCACAGATAACCGCACAGGTACTTTCCTTCGGCGAAAGGACCCAACGACCTTCCGTTTGAGGCGGTAGTGGGCGCACTGCGGCTCGCGCACAAGTACGACGTCCCCTTCCTGCGGCGGCGAGCCCTTCGCGTGTTCTCTGCGGAGTATATCCTGGACATCGACAAGATCGAGACGATGCCAACGCCTTGGTGGAGACGTTCTGATCCTCATCGCGAAGACGACGTCACATGGTCGAAGTTCGTGACCGAAATCCTCCTTGCGCGCGAAGTGGGCGCGCTTTGGGTCTTGCCGCAACTATTGTTCGAGGCATCTTACGAGCATGTGGAGCGACTGGTCTCTTCACAGCTCAGCCAGGCCGACGTCAACAACTGCTATGCCGGATTTCAGAAGGTGGGCGAAGCGAAACTGCTGGGAACCCTCCTGTTTCAAGAACTAGTCAACGCCGGCTGCAACTACAAATGTTTTCAAAATCCTAATGGCATCATGTTCGCGCTGGAGGCTGCAGGGAAGTTGAGCGATCCCATACAGTTATTCAGCAGGGACATCGAGCAGAGAACACGCGTGGCGGTGCTCTGCGCAAAATGCAAAGAGCGCATCATTGAACGATATCGTCAGTGGAGGAAGGATTTCTGGACCTCGCTGCCTGGCCAATACTCCCTACCCGACTGCAAAGAGCTCAAGGAGATGAGGCGCAAGGCCTTGGAGGTGCGGTCACTGTCTTACGCTGCTCCGGCCCGAAGTGGACGCGGAACTGACTTGCGCAGGGTCCCGTATAGGTCTTCTTCACTTGCAGAGGACTTATCGACTCTTGTATTTGGACACCGTTAGCGTAGGTATGCACGATCGTCGATGAACTTGTATTAATCTAGAACTAATATCACTCAACAGGGGACTCCGCCGAATAATCATCGTCACATCCTTTCCTGTAAAACACCGAGTCAACTTTTCAGGGTATATTGAGTCGGTTCTATGGCACAACCATATGGCTACGCATTGCTCATGTGGCATGCATAGTATGAGGATAGTCCCTTGTCTCGAATTCACCGGAGGTCAAGTCAGGCAGTAGGACGGGGCCTGGGAAATATAGACACGTATGTGTGCTAGCGCTGATACACGGCACACCAAATGGGAACTCAACGCGAGCTGGCGCATGCGTGAATGTGATGAGCTCGAGAAATGGTTGCGCCAGTACTACTTGCAGTATTGTCCATGTCCTACTTTGCTACGCGCTAAGCAAGTAGGCGATGCCACGCAGAAGGCAATCGCCCGATACTCAACTACAAATGACTTCGCCCCATGCCGACCCCTGCATATGCTATTAACATCGCGAGGCAGTGAGAGTCGCCACAAGTCACTTACTTTCAGACTCGTTTCCTCCCGCTTCATTTCCTTCAGCCGATCCCAGTCCAGCAAGCCGTAGAATCCTGGAATGGCGTCCCACAGCTCCTTTCTGCGTGTATGCAAATCCGTGATTATCGCAACCTGGCACGATGCACATGCTCCAGAGTCAACATCTTCAGTGAAGGAATAGCTGAAGAACAGCTGTGGTGTGTCTCGCAAGTGAAAGGTCTTGCCGAAAGCGATCCAGCGACGCTGGGTACACTTGGCCCTGCTGGAGCACGACGATGCAGGATTGATCATGAAGTTAGGCTCGAACGCCGCGCGTATACGCTGTAGTCCAGCGAAGCAGAGGATCAGGACAGAGTTTCGCAACTCTTTGTCCGATGCTTCTTGGCAGCCTATGATGATGTCGGAGGCGTCTGCGTAGGAGACTTCGTAATAAAGGCGCGGTAGGAGCCAGATAGCGTTCACTTCGCGAGCGAGGGCGATTTCTGCGAGAAGGCAATCCAGGCTGGGATGATCTCTCCTGCCCCTCCAAGAGGGAGTGCTGAGCGATGGCACCCCATCAGCATCCGTGGAGTACGCGTCGGAGAGTATGCAGAGCGCACGGCGTCGTAGGAAAGGGACGTCGAATTTCTGGGCTAGACCTAGCACCGCGCGCAGTACGCCGAACTCGACCTCCTGAGAGATTCCAGGCGGAAAATACCTTGGGGAAGGCAGGTCGCATCAATCGACATCGCATAGTCGAGGCGCTGGAGCACGTACTGCGGAAAATACACAGCCTTCAAGAAATGCTCCATATCGTTTGGGTCGTCGGACACGTTGATCAGCGGGCAGCCATCGTACACGTCCTGGCTCCCCGACGGAGGCAGGGAGAACATGTCTCGAAAGACGCTGGACTGGAACGCGAGGATGCCGCGACGTAGGCGGAAGGACCACGATCCGGCCACAATGACGATGTTTCCATCGTCAAACCAGAGGTCGGGAACGGCAGACAAAGGAGGAGAACATAGGTCACTCATTGCGCTGCTCAATTTCGGGCCGTTGTGCGACTGCGACGAGCGTCAAGAAAAAGGCCCTCACCGCGGGAGGCCTGCGGGTCTTGTGCGGGTCAGTCACCAAGTCACCACCACCATGTCACATGGACGTCAGTCACGGACACCGTTGAACGAATTTTATTCGAGGATCATACAGCGTGCTCAGGCGGCAGAGGATCCCGGTCATAATCTATCGCACCTCGACCGAGGTCATCCACCCCCCCACCCTATTCATCCGTGGCACTCCCGACGACCACCCCGACGACCATGATCAGTCATACTCCGACCATAGTCAGTCGTACCCCGTCCATAGTCGTCCGTACTCCGCCCGTAGTCGTCCGTACTCCGACCATAGTCATCCGCATCCCAGAGAGAGCCGTCTGCGCTCGCAAAACCTCCCTTTCGACGCCGCGAATACGATTTTGGACGTCGCAGGCCCTGCCTCCGCGTCCGACGTCCTATGTCCCGCATCCGACGTCGTGTGTCCCACGTCCGACGCCGTCCCAGACCTCAGCCATATCGTCGGCGAATGCCAGGTCAGGCGTCCGGCCGCTCATCCGCGATACCGTACAGTCGGATGGACATAAGGGAGAAGGTCATGCCTGTGTACGAGGTCAATATGAGGGGGATACGCACACAGCAAAGGGGAAGCGCATGGGGAATCAGGTTCCCCGCCTAGTAAGGGACGCTTGTAAGAACAGAGCCACTCACCCCCGATGGGCAGCAGCGCGCATTGCACGATGTACATCTCCGACCGGCCCATGAAGGTGAGCACGATGAAGACCGCGTACGTGCCGACGTACGGGGCGCCCGTCTCGGCGACCACGCGCGCGATGCGGAGGAGGACCGGCTGGTGCGTCGCGTCGCGCACGCCGGCGCGGGAGGACTCGGCGTGTACGGCGCCAAGCCGCCAGATGAGGAGCACGGTCAGGGCGACGTTGAATGCGAGGGAGGCGGGGAGGCAGATGCGGATGACGAGCTCGAGAAAGGGCCGAGGGCTGTTGGATGAGCGAGAGGGCGCCGGTGACTGGTAGTGGGGCGTTAGGGCGGTGTAATAAGGAGGAACGGCGCAACTCACCAAAGGCGAGTATGAATAGTGGGAGGGGAGGGCGAGGACCCAGATACTGTAGCTCCATGCGACGTAGGTGCGGAAGCCTGGGTCTTGGGTAAGCAACGACGCTCGTCGAGTATGATAAGTGTGCACGCACCAGGACGAGATCTCCGATGATGGTCTGTAGGAATTGAAGGACGCTGATCGTGCGTATATGCCAATGATGAGGTCGAACCACCATGTTCTGCGCGTAGACGTCTGGCGCAAGGTTGATGCCGTGTATGACCCTATACGCCATGAGCCCTGTGTCGACGCTCAGCTCCCGGGGTCATAGGGTATAGGGGAAAGCTCTGCGACTTGCAAGCGTGAAGGAACGCTGCTATGTACATAGCAGCAGACAAGGCGAAGAAGATCTACAAGAAGTGTCATTCAGACAGTACCGCGTCCGTATCGAACCAGATACGCACATAAACCTCCGGGGCGTGAATCCCTTCCGAACCATCAGCATCGTATGTCGGATCCACACAACCGTGTAGATTCCTGACGGGTCACCATCAGGACGGACCTGCAGCAGGAGCGCGAAATGCAGCATACCGAGGAGGAACATCTGAGGATGTCAGCGCTCAATGATTAGCGTGATCGGGCGACTGTGAACGAACCTCTACCGAGACAGAGACCACCGCGGCGACCAGGAAGGAAAGCATGGCGTCCCGTCAAACAGCGAGCACGGTACGATGAGGGGGTGTGAGGACATCGGGGTTGAAAGGAAACGGGAGGGAAAGGAGGAAATGTCGTCTTCTGACAGTGACTCTGAGACTGTCGTGATGCGGCCTGTCAATCAAGTTCAATAGATCGGTATCCCGCAGCAATTACGGAGATCGAGGCCCATATATCCATTGCCTTGCACGGTGGTCACAGGAACTCTTCTAAGTAAGTATGCAAGTCCTTCGCGAGAACGGGTGGATTGTACTTGTACTATTGGGCCCGGGAAGGACCCTGCGCAAGGCTTTAAGCCGGCCACTCTCGCAGGCATATCATCCTGAGATCTTGCCGAGGTCTGAGGGTCGAGTGGCGTTGACGGTTATGAATTGCAACTAGCGCGTTTATTGAAGTGTTGACTGTCGGCAGCGTCGGCAGCCGACTATCACAGGGCGACAGAAGGGCCAGAGCCCAGATTGAGAGATTCCAGAAACAAGGCAATGAGCGTGGGAAACCTTTGCCGTATTTGGGTCCCCGCGCCCGGTTGACGGCTTGTTGACGCTGGCCACGACGAGCACAGGCGCCTGGTCATTGTGCCATGCGGTGATACCGACATATTGCTATTCTCCTTGACCGGAAGAGTTCTTACTGGTGCTTGAGAGGTGTACTCTCTGGCCTGTACTTCACCGCTCTCACGACGCCGCACGATACCCCTCACGATCATGTACTCAGAGCGATACCTCTCCCCCCTACGCATCCCGGAACCAGAAGTGTGCGTGGTCAACAATTTCTCTGAATACAATGCTGAACTCTACTCTAGACATACGAACGGAGTGACGGCGTACGCGTTCGAAGATGAAGACAGCTATTCCCCTCGATCGGAGCTGCTCTCCTCCGCCCGCCGACCGCCATACCCGCAAATCCAAGTCCGCAGCCATACGCCACCAGACTAGACCCAGCGCACGCTACCGGAAAGACCGCGAGCGCGCTCACGCCCACGAACCCCAACAAACGAACTCCTCCGCTCCTATCGAGCGCGAATACGAGGCCGACGGCTGCGCGCGCCCTCGAGAACGCGTCTGTACGCATTGACGCCAGGCACAACGCGCGGCCGAAGCGGAACGCGTCGCGCGGGAGACCTTCCAGCACGTTCGGCTCGCGGGGGACGCGCGGCAATGGGCAGACGGAGGCCTCCCGCGCGCGGGACGAGCTGGCGATGTACCGCGTTCAGGTTGCCAATGCCCAGCGCGAGATTGACCGGCGCAAGAGGTCGTCCGGGGCGTCGAGCGACAGCGCGATGATGCCAGAACGTGCCGCCGGCACGCGCTCGAAGCACTGCTCGGAGGCTCACGCGAGAGGCTGCTCGCAGAAGCTGCGCGGGAGGAGGGGCGCCTCGTCGGTTTTCAGACGGTCTGCGACAAGCACGCGCGGAGGGTGCGCGATCCCCCTCGCAGGCGCCGCCGCCACCATCAGCGCCGTCGTCGCGCCGCCTACGGAGACCGAAGAGGAGGGCCCTTACTCTGACGACTACGACTATGAGTACTATGGTGACGAGTACGACTACGATGCTGCGTACGCCGCGCGCCACACTCCCCGCAATCGCGCCGCGGACGAGACCCTGCCGAGCTCCCCCGGCGGCATGCCCATGCGCACGGTCGACGTCGGCCCGATATCGCCGGAGACATCCGCATTTGGCCAGCCCCAGCCAAGCCCCCACCCGCTGTCCCCGCCGCGCACTCGCATGTCGTTCCCGGACGGAGGGGGGCGCCCACTGAGCCGATGACTGAGCCGGAACCGGATCCGACGCCTGTGCTTGACATCCTCCAGGGCCGTCGCCATCCGGCTATGTACCGCCACATATGCGCACGCCGAGCGTTCAGACCTACAGCCTTGAGATTCCCGCCTGCAGAAGAGGTCGAGCGCGAGATCAACGGACGGGGGACCTTACGGCGGAACTTCAGCAGCTCGCGTCGTCCTCCACAAAGCCCGTCGAGAATACGATCAAGGCAGCGCATCGCAACAGCCGATATACTCGAATCCGCGTCGCCAGTACGATGATGATGAAGATGACGATGAAGACCGGTCTCCTCCCCGCCGCGAGCCCGTCAAGCGTTCCCCAGAAAGATCCTCGCCGAAGCACGACGCCTCGCGGAGCAGGCGCGCCTGCAGCAAATCGCTGACCAGCAAGCCCGCCGCCCATGGCGCGTGAGGAAGCCGGCGGAGGCGGCATATTCAGCACCCTCCGGCGCACACTCACCGGGAGAAGCTCCAAGAACGGCTACGCGGACGACGGTACGGGCGAGCACAAGCGCACTAAGACTTGGGGCTTCGGTATGCGCCGCGAGCGGCCGGGCCTGCAGCGCAACCTCAGCGTGATCGAGGAGCAGAGGCACGCCCTCGTCTGCCAGGCGTGGGGCAGGACACCAACGCAGCCAGAGCGAGAACGTTGTCCCGCGCATGCCGTTCGGGCGGCAGGGATATCAGCCCTGATATCCCGATCTCGGTCCAGCCGCCCTCGCGTTCGCCGACCACGCCGTCCAAGCAGACGCCGTCCAGGGACGACATGCGCGGGTCGCGCGAGCACCTGCCGCGGAATGACGGCTTCCTATCCCCGCGCATGCAAACCGGGTCGTCGTCCTCGCGCATGCAGAACCAGCAACCGACAGACTACGGCGCGCCTATGCCGCACACACCCGGGTCGCACTACGTGGACGACTGGGCGGGGCACTACACGCCGCAGGAGCGCGCCATCATCGACGCGGAGGGCTGGAAGGGGCTGCTGCACCGGACGGAGGCGACGCCGACGGGCACGTCTGTGCGCGGGGGGCCGCCGTTAGCGCCGTCCGGCTCGTCTTCGCGGGGTGGGCCCTCTTCCGGTATGCGAGGGCCGCCGGTGGCTGCGTCCGGGCTCGTCCTCCCGCGCAGGCGGGCGCGCGGGTGGGCCGCGCCGCATGCGCTCCGCGACGTCCTCGCGCTCGCAGGCAGGACCATCTCGGTCACAGGCGCCGCCATGCACGCCCCGAGGCCTTCTGCCCCGTTACCGCGCCGCCTGTCCCCTTCAGCCCCCAGAGCGTCACGAGCGGCCCTCCGCGGCAGCTCTATGACGACGCGCGAGCACCAGATGGCGTTCAAGGCGTCGCCCGCGAGCGCGTTCCCGGCGCTGCCGTCGCCGTCGATGGCGTTCCCGCCGCTGCCGCCGCTCGCGCCGACGACGTCTGCGGAGCCGACGACGCGGCCGGGGAGTGCGATGTCGAGAAGGTCGGCGCGGTCGTTGAGGGCGGAGGCGGATAGGGCGCGGGAGGCGAGGGATGGGGGCGGGGATAGGGTGAGGGAGGATAGGGAGGACCAGGCGCGGCTGGCGAGGGAGCTGCACCGGCCGAGCTCGCGGGCGTCGTCGTATGGGCACTACGACCCGTCGACGTACGTGGACCCGGCGTTCGTGCGGTCCGCGGAGGACTTGACGCTGCCGCAGCAGGCGACGCCGAGGTCGAGGTCGGCGGAGATGGCCACCACGCCGCGGTCGAGGCAGAGGGCGCTGTCACGGGAGGATCTGCGCTCGCGGCAGGCTGAGGACTCACGTGCGCGCCCGCCCGCCCCGCAGTCGGTCGACTCGCGCCATTCGCAGTCGGTGGACTCGCGCCAGTCGCAGTCGCGCGGGACGTCGGACGGGTTCGGCGCGGAGACGGACGCGAATACGAGGGCGAATGCAGCGCGGGCGCGCGGGGGAGGTGGCGCGCCCGCCTCCGCAGCAATCGGCCAGGGCCAGCCGTACGTGCCGGGCTATCAAGGTGGACCTCCTGCAGGATTCCAAGGTGTACCGCCTGCAGGCTTTCAAGGAGGACCGCCTACAGGATATCAAGGAGGACCGCCAGCAGCTTATCACGGCGGACCGCCCGCGGCTTACCACGGCACACCCTACGGAGCACCACCCGCTGGATATGCCCCTCCGCGACCGGCGCCTAACTATCCCTACGCGGCTGCTGCGCCGCCGGCTGGCTACGCGCATCCGAATGGCCACGCTCCTCCAAACGGCGCGTATGCTGCACCGGGGGGTTATAGTGCGTCACGGAGCGCTGAGGGCGGAGGCGAGCCGTTTGTCCCTCCTGCGGCGCAAGGAAGCCCAGTTATCCCTGAGCGGCCGCCCTCACGCTCGCGCTCGCGCTCACCGACGCCCGTACCCGTACCGCCGCCGCAACGGGGCCTGCGGCGGGAGCCTTCTGCGTACACGGACCTGAGCTATGCGTCGCAGTAGGGTGGCGGGTGTCGAAACGTTGGATGTTGATCAGACAGTGATTCCTGTTCAGCAAAAGTTGATGTGTGGTGTGTGCTGCTTGTTGTCTGGGCTGCTTTACGACTGCTTCATGTATGTATGTATATGTGTTGATGTGCGGCTGTCGACCTGCTGTTTGTACGTGTACTGTTAAATGCTTTGCTTGTTACTTGCCACTACTCGTTATTTATTCAAGCTTGCATTCTGAGTCCAACCAATCGCTTGCAGCCCGCCTGTCTCAATCCTGTGGATCTTCTTGAGGTGTGTACAATGTATGTTCCCTGTGCTCCGCTGACATACAGCTTCTTGCAGAATAGATTGCAGTCCGGGCATCAGAATTTTCGGCCATGCGAAGGTCGAGAGCCAATCACACGCGTCGTTGCAGGCCGTTGCCGTCCTGAAAGACCTCCTGGCGACGTGATTGGCTCTCGCACGCCATGTGGCCGAAATCTCCGCGCACGGGACTGCAATCTATTCTGCAAGAAGCTGTATGCATCGAGGCTCTCAGTATCTGCGCTTGAAGCGCACTCAAACATTGTGGGGTCCGTTGACGGGAGATGCCGAAACGCGTACCAATGAAAGCGTGACTTCGAGACCATGTATTCCGCCCCCAGCCTCTCCCAGAGCTCGTTGGCATGTCGTCTACGAGTGCGTGCTGTAGGCATGGCCTTGCGCTGCTCAGCGTGCCGCTTCAGACTCAACGTCGCTCAATGCCAGTACCGTACAGTACGCATACATTGCCTCACTGATTCATCGTTCCCCGCTGACCATCTTCTCGTAAAAGGCCTTACTTGTGCTCGTTCAATCTTCAAGCTGTCTGACTACAACAGTTGCCCCCTCGTACAAGAGCTTACGCAGCTTATGAAGGTGCCGTCTTCTTCCATTGTCTTATCGCGCCCCTGACACCGCTGGTGCTGCTTCTTCTCGGACACCCTGCACCTCCGCTCCACGTCCGTTACAGTGGCCGCTGGATGCTGGAGAGTTCGCTAGCATTCTGGAATGGACCGACCGCGTACAGTGCGGTGGGCTTGCGAGGGAAAAGGAACCCCTTATGGGGATAGCCCCGCATGGACGATGAGAAGGGAGCGCGCGCCGCCCCTCGCCCAACTGCGTGTGCGGCGCGTTCGATGAGGTGCCGCATCCGTCTTCGCAGCGGTGAAGGCACAATTCTTGTTCGGCGTATTGCGTACGCCGTCGCCGCCGCGCCGCGGCCGCAAGAACGACGATGGCGCGTACTATCAGGACGCAGCCTCGGACGGTAGACACCCGAGGAACTGCATGTCGCATAGAGCAGTGTCGGGGGACAATTGCCGGATGACTTGACGAGGTGGATGGCAAGATTGAAGAGATAACGGTGGAGAGTGATGCGCATCCTGGGAGAGAGGGTCCTCAGCGGGAGCTTCGATGTGGTTGCTGAGCACAGCTATCGTCGAGTATCGTCGCAAGAAGTTCCACTACGCTGTCTGAGGTCAAATTTGGCGCCACTGGCTAAGTGTATGGTAGTGGATTCGTCAGTGGGCTAGCGGTCAATTGCAATGCATACAACGTCTCAAGCAGGTGCCGGTGATGTATACGTATGGAAATATACTGACTCGGACAGCGCCGGCTTCAAGAACATACTGACGGTCGAAAGAGATCTTTCTCGCTGTATCTGAGGGCGAGCAGATTGATGGAAGTGTGTTCCCCTGAGGAGAGAGGAGCGCCGCGAGAGGGCCGCGGACAACATGCAATCACGCAAGTTGAATTGAACCACGTGAAATCGTGGGAGACCGTGAGAATGTCCGCCGCCGCAAGTGTCTTGGTCCCGTCTTCCACCATGTTTCGACCACGATGGGCCCCGACGGTGGCATGCCTCTGCGTGAAGCCTCTACAAATACGAGACCTTCTTTCTGCTCGGCTTTTCTGCTACGTACCTCTGCGTCATGCGAATGGACTGTCTATCGAACTGGCTCTATCTATCTTCAAGTCGCTTCCGCCAGGTCCAGACACCCTGCCCCATCCACTCACCTGCCTTCGCAACTGAATAGGATCGGAGATGGACATACCATCTCCGAGTCTGTCTTGCGCTGAATAGCTCGCGCGCGGCTGTCAGGGGCGCTTGACTACATGATGGACGAGAGAAGGAGCACATCAAAGAGGCAACAACTTGACAAGCGTGCATGGACTGTCTATCGCGCAATCCAGCTCAGTACTCATGGTTCTTGTGTCCAACATTGTGATGGAGTAATATTCAAAATGACTGCGATGGCCACCGATCCATGCCCCGATGGCTCCTTCTCAGCTTGCTGCTGTCCATGTGGTGCGCCATGTTGTCTATCATCTCTTCGAACGCTGAGATAGAAGTTTGCACTACTGGCGGATGGCCATATACCCCGCAGCTCAGTAACAACAGGCGCAGACGTATCCGAGATGACTGCGATGAATGCATGGTCGGTCCCTCATGTCTGAAACTAAGTCGAGGACTTGTACTGACAGATTTGACGCGATAGAGAGTCAACCAAGAAGAAGACGCCAATGTACGCAGAAGGCGCCGACGTCTCTCCCTTCGGCACCTCATGACCTAGCTGCCCCGCTCATGCCTGCATCACCTGGGACTTCAAAGAGGCCGACCTCCTGGCATGCGACCGATGCACTCTAAACGCTCTGCTCGGCCCTTTCTGGCTTTCCTATTCACTGTCCAGTTCGAGACACTCACTGGTTCTATTTTCTCCGAATTCTACCGCGCCCTTTTTTGTTAGGTATCCATATTTTCCTCCTTCTTCATATAAGCATGAGCTGATTGTCTTCAAGCCCTCCCACGCGCGCCGCCTGTTCTCGCCATCTGGAACCTCCGTCGCTTCTCGCCAACGGGGCGCTCTTCCCATTGCTCCATCAGGCCGTAACTCCGGATCCTCATCCACGAAATCACACTTACGCGCCGAGCTGTGCTGTCCCGCACGCGCGTTGCTAATCCACTGCGAGTTTGTCACAGGTGCCCGCACCCATCTCCCATCAAAACCGTATAACATTATTGCTGATTCCCATACCGTTCAACTAGATAAGACGCGCGCACCCTCAACCGACGCCGACCCGTTCACGACCTCGACTCCCCCCCCCCCTCCTCCCCTCAAGAGCACCCGACGATATTGCCTCGCGCTGTGCCGTCGAACAACGCGTCGGGCTTTACTGCCGCCGGCGCCGCCAAACTTGGAAATGAGAATCGCCCCCGAGATCGTGTGGCACCTCAATATCGTCCTCCTCTGCCTGCTCGGTCTGCTCGCCCTGACACGACTTCCTCGTGTGGCTGCCCGACTCACCGTACCCTCGGAGTGGCTCACGGGTCACCTCATCTGGTACAAGGCCGGGGCCGCGCGCGAGCAGGAGAAGCAGGAGGTCATTTGAGCCAGGCGCCGCCACTCCTGTTGATCGTCGTACACAGCTCGGCGAGAAGCAGAGCGCCACCACGCTCTCGCAGAGCCAGACGTTGTCTTCTTTGCGTGCGGAGGAGGGCGCGGAGCACGCGGCGCCGCATGTCCCTGCGTACCCGCGCGTGCTTCGTCCCCTGCTGGCGCCGCTCCACTGGCGTTGGAACAAGGCAACTCGGTCGGCCAGCTCATTCTCTGCGTCCTTTGGTCCGTTGGCATGTTGTACGCTGGACTTTACGACTCGAACCCATTCATGAACCCTGGTGCGTCCCTCAGCCTCTCGATGCGTTCGCAAGAGTCCTGATGTTCATCCCAGTGCGTGCCGGCGCCGTTGCCGTCTCGCAAGTGCCGTGGGTGTTTGCTCTCGGACGAAGGTCAGCCCTATAGGGCTTCTTCTCGACGTAGGATACGAGAAGGTACGCGATGCCTTTCTTTCGTGCTTAAACAACCTAATACGAAGCGCAGCTCAACTTTCTCCATCGCCACCTCGGGCGATTCATTGTCCTCGCCGTCAACTGCCACGTCGTTGGTTTCCGTGCGTCCACCCCCCTCACCGCTAACGCTGCACACGCTGACAACGCCACAATTCAGTCTTCAAGTTCTTCTGGAGGACGCCTTCTTCGAGGCCATCGTGGAGCCCGCATACGTATGGGCCTCGTCGCGACCGTTTGCATGGATTTCCTGTTCATCTTCTCCACCTCCTACGTGCGCAACAACTACTACAACCTCTTCTTCTGGTCGCACACCATCTGCCTCATCATCCTCATCCCGGCCATCTACATGCACAAGGCGCCGCTCGTGAACTACGTCATCGCCCATCGGGTCCATCTACGCCTTTGACCGCGTTTTCCGCCTGGTGAAGACGCGCGTGCAGCGCGCGCACCTGCACGCGATGCCGGAAATGGGGATGGTGCGCTTGGAGGTGCGCGAGCTTAACGCGGGGTGGCGCGCTGGGCAACATGTGCGCATCCGCGTTCTGAGCAGCGGCCATGGGCCTCCTGGCGTGGTCCGAGATCCACCCGTTCACGATCGCGAACATGCCGGGCACGGAGTCCGGCATGGTGCTCATGGCGAAGAAGTCGGGAAGGTGGACGGTGCGTGCTTTGTCCTTGTGCTTGCGCGTTATCATGCTTATTGCTTGTCGTAGCATCGCCTGTTCAACCTCGCCAAATCGCGCAGCGCTGAGGGATGAGGACCCGCAAGTGCGAGTCATCATCGAAGGGCCGTACGGTGGCCCGGGCGATGCGATATTTTCCAGCTATTCGGCCGCTATGCTCGTCTGCGGAGGGAGTGGTATCACTTTCGGGCTGTCCGCCATGTACGACATTCTCCAGAAGGACGCCGTCAGCCAGAGCCGGGTAAAGAGCATCCACCTTGTCTGGACTGTTCAGGACGTCGGTACGTCGCGTCCCTTTGCTATCGATGTGAACAGCAATTGACGGACGGTCTAGGCTCCATCACGCCATTGCTCCCTGAGTTGACGCGCTTGTGCACTCGCGAGGCACACGACGGTCAACATCTCGGTGCATTATACCGCGTGTCTGCCGCGGGCGCGCGGCCATCGCGGAGGCGACCTGCCTCAAGGGTATGCATATCCATGTCGGTCGCCCTCATATGCACCACACGCTCGACAAGATCATCACCAATACTGTCTATGACGACGGAGAGAGGAACTCTGGTCCCTACTGCGGTGTCTTGGTTGGCGTGTGTGGACCAGTTGCATTGGCGGACGATGTACGGAAGACTGTGGACCGTATCGAGGGCGCGCGCCGCGATATGGTCGGTGGTATTGAGATACACGAGGAGGTTTTCGGTTGGTAGATGTGTCGTTCGTATTATTTTGGGCCTTTGTTGTAGACGCTTTTCACGACCAGCTACGACTCCTTATTTATCATTAGACTTCGGCGGGCGCGCATGTATGTTGTACACACGTGTATGCTGGCTTGGCTTTGTACAACACCCACTCGCTCGCGAGTCGTCATCACTGTGACTGTAGCTAGTATAATTATACATTGCTACCATGTTCTTAAGCTCCAAAGGTCACCTGTATATGGGCGTAACGACCAATCATGAGCGAGACAGTCAAGAGACAGTTCTGAGTTCTCCTGCTCGTTTCCGGCAGTTGCCGTAAGTCGTGACTTGGAAGTGACCAGCACCTGACATAATTGACACGTTGCTGGGAGGCTGTCGGGGCAGTTCCGTTTTCTTGCCATTTTCTTCTGTCTCCGAATTCCCGTCGATCTGAGTTGTAGCACGCCGATCAATCACTGGGTCCTCGGGTCGTACGTGGTCTTCTGCATGCACACGGCCATCTTGACATTCTAGTTAGGCGACTGTATTGGAGCGCAATGCCTGGAGATCTTCCGCCGGCTCTACCACAAGAGCTTATCGATGCCATTCTCGATACCCTAGCTGCTTATGGAGAAGAAGAATGTCTGCGACAATGCGCGCTAGCCCACCGATCTATGCTACAGCGAAGCCAGCAACTTCTCTTCGCCACCATAGAGCTGGAAGTCCCGCATTTCATCTTGAGCTCGAATGCGCCAGCTACACCCTCGCGAAAGCTGCTCATCGTCCTGCGCCATTCGCCACACCTCGGAAATTACGTACACGAGCTGTCCATCGTTGAGGTCTCCGGTCCTATTTCGCAGGAACAGGTGGTCAAGCACGGCATTGCGCGCGAAGTCGCCCTGCTGGATATTCTCCCGATGCTGCGTGCGGTGAAGTGGCTGAGGATAACAGCGCCTCCCCGCTCCTATGTCGGCGATGACTTCATTGATGCCCTCGCGATGCCGTCCCTGCTTCACCTGTCTCTATACACGGTCACGTTCCCGCTCTACATCCTGGATCGTTTTCCGCACCTTCGCCATCTCACCTGCCATGAAGTGCATTGGATCCCAGCGACGCATGAGCCTCGAGATACTTCCGCAATCCCGAAGGTCAAGACGCTCACCGTGTCGGGGAAGCTGGCTCTGCAATTCGACATCTTCCTCGGTCTTCTCGCTATGTACCCACCGTATCTCGACAACCTCATCGCCTTGGACGTCAGCGAGCTTCTCGTACCGAATTTCTATATAGAGCAATTGCTGGATCGCTGCCAGTCGAGCTTGCAGCAGCTGCATACGAGATATAGGATCACCCGTGAGCTTCTTTGGCACTGGTTCCGCTTGAATCCTTCGTTCTCTGACGAGTATCTTTCAGAGCCAGCCACCAATGATATCCCGAACTTTGCTGCCCTGCCTAGTCTGCGGGATCTAGCTATCCGAGACATCACCCTCAGGAATGATCACAAACGTGGCGCGTGGTCGTGGCTGTTGGCTACGTTGCAATCCTTGCGTCCGTTGCGCCGTCTTGTGCTCATGTTCCTACTGGACTCTACGGAGACAATTACCCGGGACGCTGCAGAGTGGCGGCGTTTGGACGAAATCCTTGACAGCGCAGACATACGAATCGAACGCGTCGATATACATGCGAACGAACTCGACTGGATGGAGGAAGGCACAGTTGTCGATGCAGCTGCTATTGCGGTTGCCCTGCCTTGTGCACGCAGACGCATGGGTCAGAAGCTCACTGTTTCTACCAACCGACTGCCAACCGACGGTGTGAGTGATATAATTCCACATATTTGAACATACCTGAGTGCAATATTGTACAGGCATAGGGGCTCCTCCCACTTCAGGCAGCCTCGAATTTGTCGCCGGTCGAAGTTGTGGACATAAGTATATACATAAAAAGTAGATATCCGCTCATAAACATGACGGATATCGACCGCGAAAGATTACTTGTGGTTGTGGTGAAAGAAAAGAAACACATGCGGACATATATCACGTATTCCGGCCGTCAAAGGCTTCGAGATATCTTATCTTCGGCCGCTGACATAGATAAGAAACATCCGTGGATATTCTTAATACATGTCCCCATTGTTCCCATTGTTCTTAATGCGTATATCCACGGATATTCCTAATGTATGTCAGTGGACGAAGATAAGATATCGCAAAGCCTTTGACGGCCGGGATACGTGATATATGACCGCCGGTATTGCTGTGGATATATCTGATCTTTCTCCGACGACAAACATAAACTTTTACCGTCGATAAGCGCTTTATTTCTCCGCAGCAATTTAATTAATATGGTTACACATATTTCCAACAATATGTCCGCCGACAAAGTCCGGGCCGTCTGAGGTGTCCTGCGTGGAGCGACTAATTGATCGGTCACCTCTCGATTGCGCCGAAGAGTGATGCGTATATTTGTTGCCAACGCAGGGTCTTCAAACGTCTTCAGTATAAGGGTTGAGACGTACAATATCCGTGTAAATCGCCCAAACAATCTTAGGAAAGCGTTTCCTTGCCACCATGCCGCCGACGCTGCTACACATCAGTTTGTTCGAGAGGATTTCCTAGATTTTTATCTACTTCACATTTTTACAGACCGACCTCTGAAACGCCTAACCCCAGCTGAGTTCGTTCAAGTGGCCAAAGAATCGGTCGCCCTTGCTCTCAAATGCGCGCAACATCGCGCGACCTCCTCCATCTCACTCTCCGTCAATTCTACCAGCGTGGAATTCTCCTTGATCCGCGCCACCGACTTGGAGCCGGGGATCGGTATGATGGTCGGCAGGCCCGGTTTGCCGCTCATCGCGCAGACCCAGGCGATGGCGATCTGAGCGGGCGTGCAAAACTTGCGCTTCGCGAGATCTTGGACGAAGTGGACGAGTCGAAG